>RJWT010039979.1:0-12579 GCA_004365215.1 Cuniculus paca | reverse complement strand
TATTCAGTCTTATTGTTTTCCCTCAAAACTGCAGTTAGATCTGTAAATATACCATGCATAGATAGATACAGGGAGTTATTTGAAACATGCATAGTCCGTGAAAGCAACCAAATGAAGAGTCACAGTAAGTGCTTGCTTTTTGTCTCGATTTCGACCTATACAAAAAGTTTTCAAATATTTTCCATGTATGATGTTCTTTGGCTAGAGACTTCTGTGTTGTTGGGACTGGTTTTTTATTTGTCTGAGTAATATTGCTCTTATATTTTAGAAAGAAAAACATTTAAATTTCATTCAGCATGCTATAATTTTGCATAATCTCCTTGTGTGAAGTGTTTAAAAGAGATATCATCTCAGATGTATACATAAATATGTAGAGGATACATAAAAATAAGATATAAAAGTAGAGAAGATGTAATTACACCGAATATTTCAATATACCAATATTATCAGAAGTCACATAGGTATAATAATTTTATACTATAATCAACAGATGATGAATATGGTAGTATCTGGAATAACTACTAAATAAAAGAAAATTAATTTGTAAGTCACAGATGAAAATGGAATAGTATAAATATTTTATTATTCCACAACAGCGGGAGGGGAGAAAAATAAGAGAACACAAATAGCAATATTATAAGTATAAAATTTAAACGTGATTGGTCCTACTTACTCAAACGATATGCATCTGTGGATTCCACTAAACATGGTTAGAAAATATTCAGATAAAAACTTCTGTACAAAGAAAGTGCATTTTCCTTGTCATTATGTCCAAAGCACCACAATGATATAACAGTTTGGTTACCTTTACAATGAATTAGGTATTATAAATAATCCAGAGATGACTTAAAGTATGTAGAAAGACATACAAATATAACTGCAAATACTGTACTTTTTTACATAAGAGATTTCAGAATCAGTATATTTTAGTATTTAAGGGTGATATGGCGTCAATCCACCATGGGTACTGAAATTCTATTATATATGAATAATTACTTCAAATTCTAAATGTTCGTCTCTCAGTTGAAAATAATTTTATGTTGCTTTCTCATATTTTTATTTATTCTTATTTTTCCTTTTGCCGCACAGAAGCCTGCAGTCTAATCCCTTCAACACAACGTTGTGCTTATAAAAGGCAAGAGGCCTCCCTGTATAGAATCCCATTTTAATTTCCTTCTCTGATGGTCTTCTCAAAAGCAGTAACTCTGAGGATCCAGAAGTAATATACATGAATGGATAAAACAGGGAAAAATAGATTATGCCTTTTTCAAACTGTTACAAGAGACAAACAATAGAAATATTAAAATTAATTACTAAAAGTTTAAAAGTATGAAATCTAAAAGAACAAATAAAGATGACTTTTTCTAACTGTATACCAGTATGCCAGTCGTATATTAAAAAACTTGTGTCATTTTTAAATTCCTGGCTTTGGAAAGACTTAACCTACTTTTTCTCAGGACATGATAAAAAAAAGGAAGTTGGCTAATGATGTAGTGACAACTTCAGATCGAGTTTGGTTTTGAAAATATAGGAGAGCGTTACTAATAAATCACGTATAATTTAAAAACTATCTCCTCTTTTTTTCCCTTATTGTTTTATTTTTGTTTTTGAAAGAGAGGCTATTTCTTAGACATTTGGGTTTATTTCACCAAATATTTTACCATGGCTTTCACTTCTAAAATTCTGCACATCCAGCAATACCTGTGTAGCACTCTTCGTTACATTTCCTCACAGGTTAGCACCCTGAGGCTTCTTAAGAAGGTCTGCAGGCTTTGTCATTTGCCATTACCTCTAAGATTGTCTTTTTTCTCTGATAATGAGACCAGCCAAGTGTGAGCTGCAATTTATCATTTTGGTTACACTGTTGTCTTAACGTGGAGTTAAATGGTATATGAAGTACATTTTTAAAAAATATATGACTAAAAAATATGGGGCAAAGATATAACAACCATGGAGGATATTTTAAGAGTAATCAAGCTTAAAGTGAATTTTAGCTTAAGATAGATCCTTAAGTTTATTTTTTAAACAACATCTAGTAATGTTTCTTTTCTGAATATTTTCAAAAATTCTAATACTCTGTTGATTATCTGATGTTTCTGATTATTGTGAAAAATAATACCTTTTATATATTTCCTTTTCCTTCTCAAAATACTTTATAACTATGAGAATGATGATGAGTATATGCACTTAATTGAAATTGTTGATCTATCTGGAAAGATTTGAAAATGACATGTAAATCGAATAAGAGATTTTCCTCCTTGAGATAAATGAAGTTCTAGGTTACATGGGTAATTTAAAAATATAAATTTTTCTTAATATTTAATATTAAATCTGAGATAAAATACATATACATATATAATCATTTCTATAGCTGTCTCATTTATAATACTACAAAAGCAAGCATAGATTGGATAAGAGTACAGTTGCATAAAATTTGAATTAAATACTGATAAAAACAGACAGATGCCTCAGTGAATACCTGATATTATTAACTGTCCAAGAAGAATCCAAAAGATAAATTAGATTTTTTTAGGAAAAAAACCTGAAGAAATAAAAAGTTATTTACATTTTAAATGATATATAACCTAAACTGTTTCAAAACATAAAAATGCATTTCTTCTCTATTGGTTTCTGTACCTTAAATTGCGGGTTTTTATGTTTGATGATTATAATATGAAAAGAATCTATGTGATTATAAAAATCATTGGACTCAATTGTTACAGAATTGATTCGCATTAGACTGATATTTTTGTGGAAATACAAAGTCTAAAAAGTGAAATACACTATGACACATTATATCATTAAATATTATTCTATACTTGAGCTCTAAACAGTAATCCCTTTTTAGTTCTATGTAGTCTGGATAATTGGATTCCTAAAAATACTTTTAAAATTACTTAGTCAAAAAAATAGTCTGTGAAGAACTGTATTATTTAATCAATAAGTATTCATATAAGAGCTTCTCTATTGAGTTTTGAAGCTATGGCTTGAACTAAAAGATTTAATGGAATGGACAAAACAAGTGTTTCACTTGAAGCAATTAAAGTATTTGTCACATGAAAAATTTATTACAATACTAATTTACTTAAAATGCTATAATGTGAAAGAGGCCAGAATTCAGGCTGTCATTTAATTAAGTTCTTTATTCATAGAAATAGTAAGCCTGACAATGTGAAAGAGCAAAGACATTTTATAGGCCTGGTTTTATTAGTGAAACAGAATTCTAATTTGTCATGAATTTTGATGAATAAAGCGTTTCTCAAACTAATTAGCATTTCAAATTTGGTACAGTGGAATATTGTTAGTATTGGTACCTATTATGATTCTGTAGTTTTTGCATATCCTCTAACTGGAAAGCAATAATAACTACATCTCAAGATTGAAGTAGATACATTTTTACTCTTGCACTTGTCACAATTATAACTAAGAAATTAAAAAAGTAGTTTGGTCATTCTTAAACAATATGTTTACACATTTGTATGTGTAAATGATGTGAGAATCTTATTAATACTGTACCTAGTTTTGAAATCTTTCTTTTTCTTTTCTTTTTTTTTTTTTTTTTTTTTTTTTTTTTTTTTTTTTTTTTTTTTTTTTTTTTTTTTTTTTTTTTTTGCAGCACTGGGGATGTACCTAGGTTTTAGAATACAAATAAGAATCAAAATTATTCAATGATGTATTTTTACCTACCTGAGTAAATTTCATTTTTGTTCCATTAATTAGTTTTGCTTGGACTCAGAATTATCATTACTTTATTCCCTTTATAATCCATATTTCCTTTTATAAAGAAACTCATTCAGAATACTATTACTTCATTCATTATGAAAACTATTTTTTCCGTTGAAAATCTAACTCTTTAAAGAATAATGTTAGGGCCGGGGATCTAGCTCAGTGGCCTAAGTGCCTGCCTGGCAAGTGCAAGGTCATGAGTTCAGTCCCCGGTGCCTCAAAAAAAAAAAAAAAAAAGAATAATGTTTAACTACTGAATCCACTCTGCTCCTCATTTCCCTAGTAAGATTCCTTATAAGCATGTTGCTCTCAAAACTAGAGTAGTTTTGCCATTTTCACATGTTTATAAATTATGTAAAAGTTACTCTTCTCATACAAACATTTTGTCAATTTAGGATATATTTTCAGAGAGAATTGCACCCTTTCTGTTTGTGAAAATTTTAAAAATCAAAGAAATTTTCTTGTTTTTTAGTAAATGGGATATTTTCCCCTAAGAGAAAGAAAACAGACTCTGGGCTTGTAGACATCTTTCAATCCTGACTATTCTAACTTGTGAGAAAATGCTATCAACTGCCTTTCTGAATCAATAGATTTGCAATAGCCTGCAGCTTAGGATACTAATTATTCATTTTTAAAGGGCTTGCTTTCTGAAAGAGAAGATATATTTCCACATTAGTTCAATTAATTGCCTTTGTGTTTTTTTTCTCTATTCCTTTCTCCTGCTTTCTTGCCCTTCATCATTTTCCCCTCTCTTTCTAAGTTTTTATCTTATTTTTATTCCTTTTTTTATCTTTCTGATCTAGTTTGTAATTTACTTGTTTTGACTCAAATATTAATTGGTTACTGTGTGCTAATTAGCCCCCCAAAATTGTACTTTGCAATTACTTTCTAAAAGTGATATCAATCTTCTGGTTTGGATCACAAGTATACACAAGGGTGAATAAGCACACACACACACACACACACACACACACACACACACACCATACTGAGGTGTTTTGCAGAGAGCTGGAAAAGATCCTAAACTGGAGGTTTTATTGTGTCAGATGATTGGTACTGGTGAATGTTCCCATTGGGCTCCTGTGATTTGATCTTGTCCTATGGAAGTTTGTAAAGAATTCCACATACTTTTTTAAAAACAAGACTTAAATCAATGTTTTAACAAGGCAAATCAATCTAGGAATTATATTTAGGTTTTGACTCATTTGGATTTACCTCTCATGGTGTAAAATAGAGATCCAAACGTTAATTATTTTTCTTCTTTTCTCTTTCTCTTTTTTTTAGTTTTTCTTCGCATGTTGCTCATCAGTCTTCTCATCAGTTGTCTTCTCATCAGTTTTTCGTTGTATTTTGTTTTGTTTGCTTTTATTAGTACATGTTTGCAGTACATGATGGTTACATTCACAGCAGGAAATTTTCATGTACATAACACATTTCAATTTCCTTCTTATCACTCCCTTCCTCCACCCATTTTATTTTTGAGAAATCAGATTCATTTCTTTTTAAGACTGTAGTGGATTAAAAACTGGTAGTCATCTTAACACCAGCTGAACTGAATCAGCATGGTGCTGAGTAGGGGGCCTACCTGAGGATTGTTGCCAACACAGCAGGAGAACTAGAGAAGAAAAAGTTAGTGTTGTTTGGTGCTGTGGGTTCTCCTGTTGCCGTGGGTTCTCCTGGAGTAGCTTGTCAAGCTTCTTTCCTGATATGAACTTGGCTGTTCTCATCAGGGGAGCTCGGGACCTTGTTGATGAGAATGGCTGTGGTTCACTTTGAGGGAGCTCTGGTCCTTATGTTGAACATCGCTTACTGGTTCTGGAGGGGAAACTGGTGTGCTGCTCAACCTTCAGAACAAGCTTGTCATGCTGGCTTCCTAATATGAACTCAGCTGTTCTCATTCAGAGGAGCTCAGGACCTTGTTGTCACTGAGGATGGCTGTGGTACTTACTTTTAGGGGAGTTCTGGTTCTTACTTTAAGTATTGCTTCCTGGCTCCAGTACAGAACTCTCAGTCTACTAGCACAGATCATCCTTCATCCCTCTGCCACAGACTTTCTAGCTTCCACCACTGACCTTGGTGCCTTCCCAACACAGATCCCTGAAACAGACTTGCATGAGTCATTGTCCTGGGGTCTAGGCCTTCAGTTCGGCTCATGGGAGGCATTGTCATGGACTCTAGGTCTTTAGCCGAACCCATGCAGGATATTACCATGGGTTTCAGGCCTTCTGTTGAATTCTCCAAGTCTTTAGTGTGTGGACAGATTTCCTGCACTTTCTTGGTATTTGACTCCTTATATGACCATTATAAATAACGCAACAAATTATATGACCTGTATGTAATTGTTTCCTTTGCAAACCCTGACTACAACAAAGATCTTATAAAGTTAATTATCCTATAACCAGATTGAACATCAAACTAATAGGCCCAAGAACTCATTAAACACTTAGGACAATTGAACTAACTCAAGGTACACTTTTAGATGTTTTGTCCACACTGGATGGCATTCTTTCTGCCATTGAACTGTCATTGTATCCTTGTCAAGAAAAATCAATATGTTGATATATTTCTAAAATTTGGACATGCAAATTCTCCAATACATTCTTCTTTTCTGTATTTTTTTGGTTATGCTGGATTCCATGAATCTTCATATGGTTTTAACAATTATCTTTTTAATTTATATAAAAAAGTAATTTGGGATATTGGATATTGAAGAAAACAGAGTTGATTTTGTAGATCACTTCAGGAAGATTGCTGTATTACCACACTAAATATTCTAATCCGTAATTGAGAGTTTTATTAATTTATTTAGATTTTTAATTTCTTGCAAACAAAATGTTTTGGTTTCCTGCATGTAAATATTGCTTTCCCTTAGTTAAATTTATTAGTATTTTATTCTTCTCAATGGTATTATAGAGTTGTTCTATAAATTCATTTCCATATTTCTGAAAATATATAAACAGAATTGACATTTAATGTTAGTCTACCTTGCAACTCTGCTGAACTCATTATTTTAAATTCCAATATAATTTTATGAGTACGGTTATCTTTACATAAGATAATGTCATGTGTAAATAGAGACAGTTTGACTTCTTTCTTTCTAATTTGGATTTATTTTATTTCATTACCTCATTGTTCTAACTAGAGCATCTAATATAAAGTTAAATTAGAGTGGCAACAGCAAATACAGTTTTCTGGTTACTAATCTTAGAGAAAACCAGTTGATTTTTTACCATTAAATTTGATTTTACTGTGTGCTTTTATAGAAACCCATTATGAGATTGGACTATTCTTCAACCAAGTGTTTTCATCACAGACAAGCACTGACATTTGTGAAAAGCTGGTTTCTTTAACTAGTGGTATGATCACAAGGCTTTTGCTTTTTATTTGACTGATAATGTTGTATTAAATATAATGAATAATACATGTTAAAACACCTTGAATTTCCGGGAAAAATCCTAACTATTATGAAATGCATTTTTATATTTATAGCTAGATACTGTTTGTTATTTTTCTGCGGATTGTTTCCATCTATATCATCAGGAATATCACTGTGTAGTTTCCTTTTTGTTTTGAATATTCAGGAAATATTCACTACTTAGTATTAGTTGAAAAGAGAAGTCCCATATTTTTTGAAAAATTTTGAAAAATTATATTATTTTATTGTTATATATTTGGTGCAATTCACCAAAAATGGATTCTGGGCTGAAGGGTTTTTCCTAACGTCATTTTTGAATGGGTGGTTTTTGATTATTGGTTTAATCTCATTAGTTGTCAAAATTATATATTTTCCTCAAGTAACTTTTTGTGTAGTATTTTTACAGAGTATCCAAAGCATCTAAGTTATTTAAATGTTACTATAAAATTATTTATTGGGTTCTTCAAAATCTTCCTTTATTTTTGTTCACTAGCAATGCCCAATGTTTCCCTTTTTTTATGTTGAATGTTTATCAATTTTGTTTGTCAGTTTATCTAAAAAGTAGTCAATAGTGACTCATTCAAATATGTACCATTTGGTTTCACTGAAGTTTTTAATATTTTATTAGTTTCCGTTTTAGCAAGTTTCACTCTAATCTTTGTATATCTCTGCACTTGCTCTGTGCAAAATACATTTTTCATCTTTCATTTTCTTGTTTTTTTTTAATATCTGTAGTGTATGCTTCAGATTGCATGGAGGTAGATCTTTTTCTTTTAGTCTGATAATCTCTGACTTTTGATTGTTTAGTTCATTTCATTTCATGTTATTATTGGCAGAGAGAGATTTACTTTGTCACTTTACTTTTTATTTTGTATAGTACGTCTTTTCATCTATATCTCTTTTATGCTGAATTATCCTTACACTGACGTGACTATTTTAATGTAACATTTTTAGAGATTTTTCACTTTCTTCTCTTATTCTAATTTTTACTATACACATTTTAAGGGCTCAGAATATATTTTAGACATGCAATAATTCCAGTTAGACATATAAATGTGACTGTGCATGGGTCTGTTATTTTTTCTCTTTTTTTGGTGATATATATATATATATATATATATATATATATGTGTGTGTGTGTTTCAAATCCCACAGTTTTGTGTCATAAATATTATTTGATACTGTGGTTTGAATATTTTTTTTATTTTAAAGAGAAACAAAACAAAACAGAGTAAAACACCACAAAGTAGACCGGAACAGAACAATGTAAGCAATACAGGTCTTCAAAACATAATGACAGAAAATTAACAATGGCTACCCTAGTGTCTCTTGTTTTCTTCGAAATGGTGGTTCATACATTCACACACAATAAACTCAAGCAAAACAAAATAATATAAAACCAGCTAAAACAAAAGAGTGAAAGCATTACAGGCCTTCAAATCAGACAATAAGAAATCAACAATGGCTATCTTAATGTTCTTCATTTTCTTCAAAAAAGCTGATCATGTCTTCTCACATACTGCAATCAAATAGCAGAAAACAGACTTAAACCAATCAAATCAAAGAATAAAAGCATTATTGAACTTCAGAACATGAAGATATGAAATCAGTAATGGCTATGATAATGTCTCATTTTCTTCAATGTAAGTGTTTGTATTTTGATATTTAATAAAATATGCTCTTATAAACTCTTTAGGAGTAGTTCTAAGCATGTATAAGTGTATACTTTTACATCTATCCTTTCTGTGCTAGAGGCAATAGCAGAATAAAGCACAAGAAAAACAAAAAACAATAAAGACAGATAAATAACAGTAATAAAGAGCACAAAATAATAACAGTATAGACTTTCTAAGCTAGGTGATGGGAAGATACCAAAGGTTGTTATTTCTTATAGTTGTCTTCCAGAGTTACACAGTCTACCAGGCATAGGCATACAGAATTGCTCCGGTCCTATGAATGTTAACTTTTTTTCTAAGAACTAATAAATTCACTAGTACAATCACCCTATCTATCTTAAGTGCATATATATATATATATATATATATATATATATATATATACAAATCTATATCTTTTCTTTTCCCTTCCTACTTTACTCCTCTTCCCTGAGTTGTTTGATCCTTTAGAAGTTTCATACCCTTTCCCCACATTTATCAGGGGATTTGTATCTTATTGAGTCTTTCAGTTTCTTACACTAGGGAGATGATACGGTGTTTACACATGTGAGTTTGATTTATTACTTGTATGAGTATGGTCTCAAGTCACATCCATTTACCTACAAAAAGCTCAATGTGATCCTTCTTTATAGCTGAGTACTACTCCATTGTATAAAAGTACCACATCTTTTTTATCCATTCCTTAAATGATGGGCATTTGGGTTGTTTCCAAGATTTGGCTATTACAAGTTGTAGTACTATAAACATGGGTGCACATATATCACTGTGGTATGATGATTTCACTTCTTCTGGGAATATGCCCAGAAGTGGAATAGCTGGTTCAAATGGGACTTCCAATCCTAGCATTTCGAGGAACCTCCAGACTGATTTCCACAGTGGCTGCACCAGTCTATACTCCCACCAACAGTGGAGAAGGGTTCCTTTTTCCCCACAGCCTCTCCAACATTTGTCATTGGTTGTTTTCATGATCCTGGCCATTCTTTCTGGAGTTAGATGGTTCTCAGGGTTGTTTTAATTTGCATTTCTCTAATGACCAATGATACTGAACATTTTTTCATGTATTTATTTGCCATTCGTATTTTTTCAGCTGAGAAGTGTGTTTTCATTTCAGATGCCCATTTTTGAATTGGGTCTTTGACTTTAGAGGGCCTCATTTTTATTATTTTTTTATATGTTCCAGATAGAAGACCTTTGTCTGAAGGACAGTCAACTAAGATTTTTTCCCAATTTGTGGGTTCTCTTCTCATTCTTTTGGAGATTTCTTTTGACATGCAAAAACTTTTTAACATGACGAGATCCCAGCTGTTGATTCTGGAAAGTGTTTCCCATGCAGTTTGACTTTTGTTCATGAATTCTCCACCTACTCCTATGTTTTCAAGATTTCTACCTACTTTGTTTTCCAGCAGATTTAGTGTTTCTGTTTTAATATTTAGATCTTTGATCCATTTTGACTTTAGTTTAGTGCATGGTGATAGGCTTGAGTCTAGTTTTACTTTTCAGCATATGGAAAGCCATTTTTTCCAGCACCATTTATTAAAAAGGCTATCTTTCTTCCAGTGAACATGTTTGGCCTCTTTGTCAAAGATAAGGTGGCTGAGTGTGTTTGTACTTGGGATTGTATCTTCTAATCTGTTCCATTGATCTTCAGGTCTGTTTTGATTCCAGTACCATGCTCATCTTATTACAGTAGCTTTGTAGTATAATTTCAAGTCTGGGATTTTGATGCCTCCTGTCCTGCCGTTGCTGCCCAGAAGTGCCCTTGCTATTCTATGTCTTTTGTGGTTCCAGATGAATTTTAAGAATGATTTCTCTAGATCTGTGAGGTATGCTAATGGTATTTGGATGGGAATTGCACTAAATCTGTAAAACAGTTTTGGAGAATGGCCATTTTCACAATGTTTGTTCTTCCTGTCCATGAGCATGGAATGTCTTTCCATTTTCTGAGATCCCCTTCGATTTCTTTTTTCAGAATACTGTAAATTTCATTGAATAGATCTTTTGCTTCCTTTGTTAGGTTGATTCCTAAGTATTTCATTTTTTTGGATGCTATTGTGATGGGTGTGGTTTCCCTTATTTTTCTCTCAGTGAGTTTATTGTTTGTGTGCAGGAATGCTATTGATTTCAGAGTACTGACATTGTGTTTAGCTACATTACTGAATTTGGTTATGTCTTTCAATGGAGTTTTGAGGGTCTTCTATGTAGAGTACCATGTCATCTGCAAATAGTGATAATTTAACTTCTTCCTTTCCTATTCTTATTCCTTTTATTTCTGTCTCTTGCCTAATTGCTCTGGCTAATGTTTCCAGCACTATATTGAATACGAGTGCTGATAATTGACATTCTTGTCTTGTTTCTGATTTTAGAGTGAAAGCTTTCAGTTTTTGATCCTTTAATGTGATACTGGCTGTTGGTTTGTCATAGATGGCTTTTATCAGACTGAGGTAAAGACCATGTATTCCAATTTTCTGTAGGGTTCTTACCATGAATGATTGTTGGACTTTATCAAAAGTTTTTTCTGCATCTTGAAATGACCATGTGGTTCTTATCTTTTGCTCTATTGTTATGGTGTATTATATTTATTGATTGGCATATGTTGAACTACCCTTGCCTTCCTGGGATGAATCCTACTTGGTTGTGGTATATAACCTTCTTGTTGATTTGCTGCATTCTGTTTCCAAATATTTTATTGAGGATTTTTGCCTTGATGTTCACTAGGGAGATTGACCTGTAGTTCTCTTTTTTGCTTAAGTCTTTCTCTGCTTTTGGCATTAGGGTAATACTTGCTTCCAGGAATGAGTTAGGGAGACTTACTTCCCTTTTAGTTTCATTAAAGAGTTCGAAGAGTGTTGGCATTAAGTCTTCCTTGAATTTCTTTTACAATTCAGCTATGAATCAATCAGGACCTGGACTTTTCTTGGTTGGTAAGGTAGTAAATACATTTTCAATTTCATTAAGTGAAATTGGGTCATTCAGTAGTTTTACATCTTCTTGATTCAGTTTTGGTAATTGATGTGTTTCTAGAAAAATGTCCATTTCTTCTGTGTTATTGATCCTATGAGAGTAAAGATTTTCGAAGTAGGTACTGATGATCTTTTGTATTTCCACAGAGTCTGTAGTGATTTCACCTTTTTCATTCCTTATTGCATGGAGTTAGCTTTTTCTTTTCTTTTTAAAATAAGGTTGGCTAGGGGCTTGTCAATTTTATTTATTCTTTCAAAGAATCAACTCTTTGATTCATTGATTCTTTGTATTGTTTTCTTAGTCTCAATTGCATTAATTTCTCCTCTGATCTTTATAATTTCCTCCCTTTTTTTGGGTTCGTGTTTGACTTGCTCTTCTTTTTCTAGTTGTTTGAGGTGTAGCATCAGATTGTTTATATGTGTTCTTTCCATTTTCCAGATGCTGGAATTCACCACAATAAATTTCCCTCTGAGGACTGCTTTCATTGCATCCCACAGATTCTGGTAAGCTGTATTTGTATTTTCATTTGCTTGTAGATATTCTTTAATTTCTTCTTTAATTTCCTCTATGACCCCCTGATTGTTCAGGAGTGTATTATTTAATTTACATGTATTTACAGACTTTTTGCAGTTTCTGTTGTCATTAATTTCCAGTTTGATGGCACTGTGATCAGATAGTATACATCAGATTATTTTAATTACTTTGCATTTACTTAAGCATGTTCTATGGGCTATTATATGGTCTATTCTAGAAAATGTGCCATGTGAAACTTAGAAGAATGTACACTCTGATGTTGTTGGG
>RJWT010039978.1:0-12551 GCA_004365215.1 Cuniculus paca | reverse complement strand
AAAAAAAAAAAAAAAAAAAGTCCTTGATAAAGAATAAAGACTACGTTATTGAAATATCTATCCTCTCCATTCTCTGCAAGGTCTTCACATACATAGAAATAAACATTCTGTCCTCTTGCACATGTTCCAGGAAATATGTACAAGAATGTTTCCAAACTGGAAATACTGTAATGCCATCAAGAGAATATAAATAAATGTATTACAGATAAACAAGAGCACATTACAATAAAAACTAACATAAATCTCAAAGTTGAATGAAAGAAGAAATCACTACAGAATATATGATGTGACTCTATTTACAAAAAGTTCAAAGGGGTAAAACAATAAGGAAAACATTATCATTGGGCTTTGTGCTGCACACCTGTAAATGCAGCTACTCAGGAGACTGAAACTGAGCAATTTAGCAAGACTGTCTCTAAATTAAAAAGGGGAGGGGCTGGGAATACAGAAGATTGCAAGCTGAGGACCATTGTGGGCAATTTAGCAAGACTGTCTTAAAGGAAACAAATATGGGTGGTCAGGATTCTAACATAACACACATACTTTACATGCCAACCTAGGTTATTGTGACATGGGTAAACAATTCATAATTGCATTTAAAATGTTTATGTTTTATGAATTCTTACACATTCACTTTTCAGTGTTAAAGAAAAAAAGAATGAGGAATTGCTTCATTATGACACTGAACTTCCACTGAGTATTTTGATATAAAAAGATACATATAAAGTTACTACATCTCATTTTAATAGCTTTACCATAAAATTTTATAGTTCATTGTTAATTGGACTATTTTCTAAGCCCAGAAAATAACCAATTTTAAGTTAATTACATTTAGATTTTACAAACTGTACCACACAACTTTGAACAAACACAATGATCATTGTATGATTGAGCATCATATATAGATAAATGCATCACTTAAAGCCGTATTTGTTCCTGCTACCCTCGAGAGTTTCTAATATATACAACAGGAGACAGGAGGACAGAACCCAAGAATAAAAACTCTTCTAAGAAGTGATTACCTTTGGACAACAGGACTGAGCGGAAAGGGTATAGTTCTTTGTTATATGCCCTTCTGTTACATCTTAAACAATACCCATATACCACTTCGATAACTTTTAAATATAAACTGTTAACCCAATCTTCATACAAACTACAGAAAGCATTCATGCTGTTTAAAATTGCCTGTTTTGGCATGGTACTGGGGAAAAAAAGATTCAAGGATTAATGGAACTGAACAGAAGATGTAGAACCAACTCGAAGCACACTCAGTTACCTTATCTTTGACCACGGGGTCAAACACCTTCCCTGGAAGATAACCTCTTTAATAAATGTACTAGGAAACTGGCTTTCCACATGCTGAAGAGTAAACCTAGACAGTTAATCATGCATCGTGCACTAAACTAAAATCAAAACGGATCAAAGATCGAAATATTAAAACAGAAACAATTTGCTAGAAGATAGAATAGGTAAAACTCTTACAAAACACAGGTGTGCCAAAGACTTTATGAACAAAATCCCTATTGCACAAGAAATACTACAATCAACAATTGGGATTACATCAAATTAAAAAGCTTTTGCACAGCAGAATAAACCACCAACAGAGTGAAGAGACAACAGAATGGGAGCAATTTTTTATCAGCTACTTCTCAGAGGACTAATACCTAGAATATATATAGAACTCAAAAGAAAATCAGACTCTCCCAAATTTAAAGATGTAATCCAAAAATGAGCATCTGAAATATACAGACCTTTTTCATATGCAGTATAAACAAACAAATAAATATACGAAAAACTGTTCAACACAGCTTGTCATTCGAGAAATGCAAATTAACCACTTAACAGTTTTACCTCCACAGTCACTTGGGCAGCAAGTTCATTTACCAACTATCTTGAATGTCACTTGAGCAGGTATCATTTAAACCAATCAATTTTTGTACTGAATTCATCTGATAAAATTGTCATTTTTATATTCCCTGTTATCTAATAAAAATATGCAATTTTTGATCATCCTGTATTTAAATAATTGGACTGGTAAGTAATTAAAATAACACTGACATTCCATCTCACTCCAGAAAGAATGGCTACCATCAAGAAATCAACCAATAATAAATACTAGCGAGATTGTGGGCAGAAGAAACCCTTCTCCATTGTTGGCGGGAGTGTAAAGTGGTACAACCAATATGGAAATCAGTAATAGAGAAACCCAAAGGTTAAATAAGGAGCAAAATGGAGGCTAGATATTGAGAAGCAGGAAGAACTTGTTCAAATGAGGAGGAGAATAAGGAGAGGGGTGGAGGCAAAGAAAGGAAAAAGAGTTTTAAAAAAGAATGGAAGGAAAAAATGGAAACAAAGCTTTTGTGAAGGGGAAGAACGGCTGAAGGGAGGGGAGGGGAGGGGAACGGGAAAAAAGAACTGAGATATATTGTGTACAGATACAAATTCCCCATGATCCATGTGATCATTATGTATGGCAACCATGTACTAATAAAAAACATTTTTAAAAATAAAAATTGCCCCCCTCCATAGCAGTAGGGATTGAACTGAGAGCCTTCACACTGAACTACCATCTCTCAGTTTTTATTTTGAGCCAGCGTCCCACTAAATTGCACAGGCTGGGCTTGAACCTGTAACCCTCCCTCAGTCCCCCAAAGTGCTGGGATTACTGCCAATGCACCACCGCACCTGACTGCATTTTATTTTTTGATTAGTAATCAATTTCAAGGTACACAATATGAAGCAAAAAAGAAATGATATTCAATTACTCAGCAATTAAAGGGCAAAAGAAAGAAGAGTTCTGAATTCTTCTGAGGGAAAGAGAAAGTAAAAGTGAAGGTCAGAAATAGGTCCTTGATGATAATGATAGTATTAGTTCACATATTTATACCTGGAAGAGAAAGAATCAAACTTTCCTGCACAGAAATTTAAAAAACCAAAGCTTAGATATATAATTCCTATCTCTCTGCCAGCAAGGCAAATAGTACACTTTTCTCCTAAGGCACAAACAGGTGGTGCCTAGAACCAAAACCAGAAAAGACATTTGTAGTACTGCTCAACTGTAACATTTACTATAGTACACAGCACATTTGCTAAGTTTGGCATAATTGAAGAAACAGATCGCTCAGATGTTGAAAACTGCCCTAATCATTTGAATTAACTAAAAAATACTACCAATTTGATTTCTACCACTTATATGAAACAGATACTAAATAAAGGACAAAAATATTCTAGCCAACTGATAGAAGTAGTAATTCTTTTCAGACCGTTCCACTGGCAACACTCTTCTTCTAACTCATGTAAGAGTCAGTGAACACGTAGCCGCAACCCATTAGATGGGACATAACGTGAGGCAGGGACTACAAGGATGCAACCAACGATGCTAAAAAACAAAAACAAAAACACAAAAAAAAGCCCCAAGAAGCCCCAAAATTCATAGCCAAGTGTCCTACAGCTTTTAAAAATTAATTTCTCTCAAACAATTACAAATAATAAGTGTATTTCTCAAGAGAGGAATGTTCTAAATACGAAATGCCACTCTGTATCAATAACAGTTCCTATAGTCCCAAGGATGCAATACAAGCACATTAGAACAGTTTACACAGGGCTGGGGATTTAGCTCAGTGGCCTAAGCGCCTGCCTGGCAAATGTGAGCTCATGAGTTTGATCCCTGGTGCCACCAAAAGAAAGAACAGTTTACACATAAGTTAATTATATTGATAAACAAAAATCAATTTAATTCTTTCAGTGTATACATCATGGTCAACATGGGAGTAAGCTGGGGTGTGAAGTGCAAGCAAAATTACAAAAAAAGGAAAACTGGAGGGACATAATTGAAAGGCACAGTAACAAAAGGAATGAAGGGATAACTAGGATAAAAAGAGGAGCCTATATATTAGGTTTTAACACTGATAAAGTATCCTGTGAATTTTTTTTACCTAGTAATGGGTTTCAAAATATCACTGCTGCTTAAAAACTCAAATATTAATTAAAATGCTAAATAATTGATTCATTGCTCCTCACAGCCTTAAACCTATAAACCTAAGAATATAGTCTTATAACCACCTGTATCACAGTCCTCTATGTCACTTATAAAAATGCTGATTACTAAACTAAAAGCTAGGCTAGACTTAATAAATAAGAATCTGAATTGAAAACGATGGTTCTTTATTACGCCAAAAGTTGATTATTGTTGCTTTAAAAGTAGACTTTTCTTCTTCCTATTCTTAAGATTCTAGTGATTGAACACAGGAAGCACAGAGTATTATTACCAGGCCTTTTAAAAAAATTTTTTTGAAACAGGATCTTGGTAAATTGCCCAGGCTGGCCTGAAACTTGGGATCCTTGTCTCAGCCTCCTGAGTAGCTGGGATTATAGGTGTACATCACTAACCCAGTTTAATTTTTTTCTTTGAACTATAACATGTAGACACCAGATAGTGCTTAAACTGACAGCTGCATGACTTTTAAAGATTTTCCATTCTTGCTGTAAGACCCAGACATCTCAATTTGTTATACAATATGGGAAAAAGCTAAGTGTTTGATGTAGTAAATAATCCTTGTCTGCTCATACATGTCTGTTACTTTGTCAAAATTAAGATTTACTTTTTAATTTTTTGATGGTGTTGGTAGTGGTGTTATAGTAGGGTTTGAACTCAGGGTCTCATGCTAGGCAAGCACCCTACCACTGAGCTACAACTCCAGTCCTCAAAATTTTTATCATTCTTAACTTAGGTAAATATAATTCATTCTTCACTACTCATAATTCCTTCAAGATAAACTTTCCTGTTTTTAAATTTTCAGTCATCTTTCATCTCCATAAACCATGTAAACTTGAATTGAGTCAGTGGGTTAGTTCCATTCTTTATTTGAACATACATTATCAAGCTCTGTTTTCCCAACAAGAATTTAAGTATATGATGATAGAGCTCATACTTCTGGCCTTGTGTAGTCTGTTGCTCTAGGACAGTGATGGCCATGCTGTAGAGGATCTTATTGTTTGGTTAGAAAACTCAGAAATGTAGATTCAACAACCTATCCACGAAGTTAAAAAAAAAAAATCCAAACTGCAGACCTAAAGAACAAGTAGATCTGCAATTTCCAACCATCCACATCAGAGTTAACAGAAAAAGACTGTGCATTCTCAATGTACCATATATATAATACGGTAAGCTCTCAAAGGAGAGAGGGGATATGACAAAAATAAATGGAATAAAATTACTAATTACTATTTATGAGGTCAAATTTAAGATGTGTAATATTAAAGCTTAGAGACCAGTAAATTTTATAGACTCCTACAAAGTTTCTAACACATGCACACATGCATACACATACTTCAGTAGAAAAGGTATCATACTGAACAGTGTTTGTGTTCCTAAAAAACTACAAGGTAAAAATCAAGAAGAAATAAACTATCTTTGTATTCTAAAATTTAAATAAATTCCAAACAACTTGTATTTCCATCTGAAACCATCTTACATAGTCAACATCATGAACTTTGCTTCAACTATCCAAAAAAACAAAACAAAACATCTAAATAGTGGAAAAAAAGTTGTAGAAGTTAAACAAATACATTACCTCTCTGAAGAAAAAGAAAACTGTACCTTGAACACATTTTCAAACACTGGTTACCTCATTTGATTGCTTCTTATCAAAATCATCACTAAACAATTATTTAAGCTTCTATTTACTCTTAAGGAAATACAGGCCATTTCAAACAAAGCATCACTTGTTGGTGCAGACTAGCACGAGCAGCTCAATTGTAAGCCCTACCTAACTTGGAGCCAGTTGCAGCACCTCTTCGGGCCACTGTTTAGTTATCTACAAAAGGGAGGCAGCCGGACCAATCTTCAGTCTCATTCAGCAATAAAGTTTTCTAAATCAGAAATTCGAAGTATAATTCTGATGATTCAGTGTAAACTTACATTCAACCTATGTAAGGAAAAGAGGTGGTTGGGGGCTAGGGGCTATGTAATAAGTCTTTCTAGCCCTCTTTTCCATTTTTTTCCCTACTCCCTTTTAAAACCTTACCTCAATCTTTTACTACATAAGAAATGGATATATATGACAGATGTCTATTTTATTTAAATTGCACCATCTTAAGAAACTACATTCTCCAATTTTAAAGAGATGATACTTATTTGTGTATCTCTTGATTTCTCTTTATTAAAAAACTAAAGAAAAAAAAAGCAAAAAAGGTGTCACTGGATTTTTCATGCAGTCCAGACTTGAAGTAAATACAGTCTTTTAGTCAGTCTCAAAGGCTGACTAAACCAGCAATACGCAAACATGAAGATAGCAAATGGCTCAGAGCTGAACTAGCAAAATGTCCGTTGTGCCTTTCTTATAAGAATACAAAACTGAAATCTGCTAATATCAACATTCCTTTCAAAAAACAGTAAGAAATAATAACGGACTGCCTATCTTTCCTTTCAAATCTGATAGGACTTCAAGCACTTAGAAAGTCAGTAAGGATTCTCAAATAACTAGCTAAATATTTTGGTCAATAATAAATAACTGTAAATTTTACTTTCCAAACCTTTATTCCTAATCACTGCATGTTCACATTTTACTTCTGTTCAAATTTTAATTTCATTAACATGTTTCAAAAGTAAAATACTACTATATTCAGCTTCTCGGACTACCTAGAACTTCAAGGCATTCTAGAATGTACATTTGCTGGCCAAAATCTCACAATTTCAATGATGATAAATAATTCAGGATAAGACTAATTCTCTCATTTATAAAAGAATTTTAATTTTTTTATTCAAAACAGTCAAATTTTAAAAGTAGTAGTACAGGAAAGGTCAATATTCCACTTTTCCTTTTTACATAAGATTTAAATAGTTACATGTTTTGTAGAAGACAACTTTGCCTCTAAGGTTATTATTCAAAACAAGTTTCCAATCTGAATTGTAAAGCTTCATTTTTTTCTAATAGTAAATGATTCATTTTAGTCCTCTTAATATTCACCTCTACTTTTTATCTAAACGACTGATTAGTTTTCAAAATGTAATATTTCGTGTAATTCATTAACTTTTCAAAAAGGAATAAAATAAAGCATAGAATGGGCAATAACTATCACTGAGTTATCCCAAAACTTCATCCTTAATTAAAATGCCAAAAGTAAAGCCACTACTCTTTAATTTTTTAACATCCATATCACACGTGAGTATTCTAGTTTACTTAATTGTAACTTCCTAGCCACCCTCGCAAGTACAATTTTTAAATTAAAATTTGACTTACTTTGCTTTGTGTAGTTAAAAAACTCTTATTGTGTAATAACACAGGGGAAAAAAAATACCAATCACATACATATAAAAATGCTTTTCCAAGAAGACCTAAAACTTTCCAGCATTTGAATGCTTTGTTTCCCTCTTAATAGTTAAGGGCATTCAGGCATGTGACTGACTACACACATTTTATCCAAGTTAAAGAACACATTCAGCCATGTTCTTTGGCAGGTAAGAACCACCCTTCATTTATCAGCTCAAGAATTAGCCAGAAGCAAACACACAAAATCGTAACAAGTTACCTTCAAACATTCTTTCTCCTTAGATTTCGCCTTTTGGGCTTGAAAAATAAAAAGCAATCCGGCAAGTTTTATGCTGTTAAAATGGCTCCTGTAGATTGGGGAAGTGGTGTCTGTGCTTCAGCTTATGAGTCATACATGAAACTAAGTGTTTCTAAGGAGACACGCCCATGTTGCTGTGGACCCAATTATTCTGCTAGGTCAAACATGCAAATCGACAGGTAAAAACGGGGAAGGGGAGGTTAATAGGAGGAAGGAGGTAAACCAAAAAAGCAAGATCCATGAAACCATTACTAAATTCATGTAAACTGCCATAATTTAAACTTAACAATAAAATAGAATGAGATTAAGTAAAATTAAATACTGTATATTGTTTTAAAATATAAAAATCTCAATTTTTAAAACTGATTTTTATATACCAAATAAATACAACTATGAATGGAAAAAAGTAGGAGAAAAGATGGAAAACTGACTGCAAACTGTCACTCTGTAACAATGGACTGGTGGGTCATCTGGCTACTTATTAACCCTTATATGCATGAGATAGATTGCTATGTAATCTGGAAAAGCCAGAAAACTGCAATAGTATATGCAGATTTCTAGGTTCTCCAAACAGATAAAAATCTACTAGAAAATTCAAAGTGCAGTGGAAAAATAAATGTGAATTAATATGGCTTGTAAAAAATTTTTAAATCCATGTTAGGAAGTCCAACTTAGCAAAATGATTTTGAATAGAACTTCAAGTTTGATAAAATCCCATAAAAAACAATGCAATCATAATATATAACTATTTCCAAATGACAGCCATAGAGTGAATACAATTTAGCAAGATTTTCTTCCTTTAGTTAATTGCTTGGGAGTAATTATCCTGCTTTACTAGAGACACAGATGAGAAAACAAGCTGTCACTGACTTAGGAACTTCACAGATTGCTAAAAAAATATGATTATAAACCTACTTTCAGCCTACTAATTGCCTATTTTTTCCATTCCATTGAACACTGCTAAGTTTATCTTTTTATTGAAATAATCTCTATGGTTTAACAAACTGTTCATTAAAATTATGCAAAAAAAAACATGGCTTTTTCTATAGCCAAATGTCACATTTAGTTCACTGTAGCTCACTTATTCACAAATAAGATTCTCTGAGCAGTCAAAGGAAGTCAGTCCACTGTTCATTGGAAAGTCCCCAAGTTATTTCCCACAGTTGAAACTTATTTTGGAAAATATCCATGCATGCCCAATAAATTAAGTATCATCTTTTAGTTAATTAGAAATAGAAATTATAAAGAATGAAAGAGGGCAATAGTAAAAAGATGTTATCACACCAAACAGTTGATAATCAAATTTTGGGGAAAAAATTATAAAACTACATATAACTTTAAAAGTGCTTATATCTGAAGCCATTCTGTAATGCCAGTAAGCTGTGTGTATTCCCTCAGTATATCACCACATACTAAATGTCTTGATATCAGTATTAGTATGGTACAGGTTTTCAAACACAGTATCAAGTTTGTTAGGGTTTTTTTATGATGTGCAGATACATTAATGGATAAGCTGCTACTGAAAAACTATTGATCTAAAACACTTCATTACTTAATAAGTAAATTTGGAGTATAATTTAAAAGTACTTTTTGATCACCAGTATATACACAGAAGAGACTTAAAGCACAAATGAATTACTTCTCCTTCAATGCAAACAAGTGTTCCTAAGGAGATGATTTCAGGGTTACTATGACAATATACTGTCCCTTTTCCTCAGCAGTGAACCTATTAGAAATATTGTACCAACACTGGAACTGGATCCCAGTTCTACTCACAGCACTCCCCACCAAAAAACTAATACCTGCATGGTAGTGTATCAAGGAAAAAAATAAGCAAATGGTTTAGCACAGGTTCTACAATCTACTTGGATTCAAAATCCCATTCTGCTACCTATTACTGTACCTATCTACTTTTTAGCAATCACTTAAGCCTGTGCCATTATTTCTTTACAATACAGACTAACAGTACCTACTGCAAAGGATTATTGTAATGATTAAAATAAATCCATGCACTGATACTGGGATCTAAAAAAAATAAGTTCACAAATAACTTTTTACAACTCACTTCTAAATGGTCAAATATGAGCAGACACTTCACCAAAGAAGATACACAGATCGCAAAAAAGCACAGGAAAAGATCTTATTATCAACATTCAATGGGAAATGAAAATTAAAGTCATAATTTCACTTCACACCATTTAAAAGAGTTTACAAAAAAACAGAGCTGAGGAAGTAGCTCAATGGTAAAGTGCTTGCCTACCATGTGCACGGCTCTGGGTTCAATACCACCCACCAAAAACAAACCAAAAAAACTGACAATACCAAGTGTTAACAAGGATATGAAGTAACTGTAACTCTCATACATTGCCAGCGGAAAGCTACTCTGAAAGATATTTTAACAGTTTCTATGAAAAAACTTAAGCAAATATTTTTTTCCCCCCGGCACCAGGGATTGAACTCACGACCTTGCGCTTGCCAGGCAGGCGCTTAGGCCACTGAGCTAGATCCCCAGCCCTTAAGCAAATATTTTTAACAATTTATTCATAATTAGATATTGGAAACCCAAATGTCCATCAACTGGTGAATGAATAAACACACTGTGGTATATCTACACAATGGAATTCTATTCAGTAATACACAGGTAAGACTTTATAAACTTCTGACATGGATGAATTTAAAAGCATTACTTTAAATGAAATAAGCCAAAATACATACTGCATGATTCTATTTATGTGACATTCTGAAAAAGCCAAAATGAAAGATACAGAAATCTCATCAGTGGTTGCCAGGGTTTGGGGACAAGGGGAGGGGATTAACCACCACAGAGAACAGGAAAATTGTTTAGAGTTATGGAAATAATCTGTATCTTGATTGTAGCACTGGACATACAACTTGTTAAAAGTTGTATATGTTGACAAAATTCACATAAAAGTAAATAGGGTAAATTATACTACACATAAATTATATCTCAATAAGCCTGTTTTTAAAAAGGAAATTTAGTCCATATTTGTGATTGCTTGTCCTGGATATAGTGCTAAGCAACTGATAAATATGGGCGGTTATTACTATGATTTATAAAAGCGCCCAATATTAATACTTCAGGATGACAAATCTTAACTACATCTCTCAACATTTAAATACGGCAACTTAAGACATGATGGGAAAATCATGTATCTGGACGTATTATAGATATATTAATTCAAAAATTAGATATCAAGTCAAGTATATATCATAATGTAAAGCTGTATGGCTGCCTACAAAATTTTTAACATTTGCATTTGAATTATTAGTTGTGTCAAGTGAATGAATTAAAAGCCAACTAAAGTTATTATTTCTTCCTGTTAAAAAGAATTTATTAAAAAATTATTATATTATAGCTAAAGCTTTCTGTTTCAAAATTCCATCTTTCCTTGAGCTCAGATTTGAAGATTCTGGTAAATAAACATATAGAACATAATTTCCATACAGACTAATAGTACCCACTGCAAAGCATTATGTGATGATTAAACTAACTGCTGCTGGTATCTAAAGAAAATAAGTTTAGATACTGCTATTGCTACCTGTATAAAGAAATTTCACAACTCAGAAATAAGAAAATAACTTATTTTTAAATAGTCCAATATGAACAGACACTTCAAGCACAAGAAGAGATACAGATGGCAAAAAACCACATGAAAAGATCTCAGTATCAACACTCAGGGAAACACAAATTAAAGTCACAATTCTACTCCACACCATTAGATTAGCAAAGCCCAGGTTTAATACCCAGTACTTGGGTTTAATCCCCAGTTATTCCCCTAGGAAACTTTAGTGTTTAAAAATGGCTGGTGAGCTGGGCATGGTGGCTCATGCCTATAATCCCAGCACTCGGGACATAAAGGCAGCAGGTTCCTGGAATCCAGGCCAACATGAACTCCATATTGAGTTCAAAGGCAGCCTCCTGGACTACATTTTTTTTTCAAGTCCATTTATTTCAAAGAAAAAAAAATTTCAAATCAATTGGGGCAACAATGGTACATACACTGCACATTGTCATTCCCAAATCATTCACCCAGAGCACAAGACAACTAGATTCAATTTTCTAAACAATTCCAGCACAAATCTTTCTCTTCAATGAACTCAAGAAAAATCAGTAGGAGCCGGGGATTTGGCTCAGTGGCCTAAGCGAGTGCCTGGCAAGTGTGACGTTGTGAGTTCAACCCCTGGTGCCGCAAAAAAAAAAAAAAAAAAAAAAAAGAGAAATCAGTAGTATAACTATCTTAACTATTTTTATATACGTATATTCATGTTTTTTCTTTCAGCTTCTCACACTAATGAAATATGATGTTTACACGTCTTATTTATTTCACTAATGAGTATGTTCTCAAGGTGCATCCATTTACCTATAAAAGTTCCACGTTATCATTCTTTATGGCTGAGTAGTACTCCATTGTATAAAAATACAACATCTTTTTAATCTATCCCTCAGTAAATGGGCATTTAGTTTGTTTCCAAGATCTAGCTATTATAAACTGTGCTGCTATAAACATGGGTGCACATATATCACTGGGGTGTGATGTTTTTAATTCTTTTGAGAAGATACCCAGAAGAGGAATAGCTGGGTTGTATGGGAATTTTTGAGGAATCTCCACACTGATTTCCACAGTGCTTGCACCATTCTGCATTCCCACCAACAGTGGAGAAGGGTTCCTTTTCCCCCACAGCCTCTCTAGCATTTGTTATTGGTTGATTTCTTGATCATAGCCATTCTTTCTGGGGTGAGGTGGAATCTCAGTGCTGTTTTAATTTGCATCTCTCAAATGACCAGTGATGTTGAACATTTTTTCACATATTTATTTGCTGTTTGTATTTCTTCTTCCCTTCCCTCCCCTCCCCTCCCCTCCCCTCCCCTTTTCTTTGTACTGGAGATCAAATTCACGACCTCGAGCTTAACAGGCAAGTGATTAAGCCGCTGAGCTAAATCTCCATCTCTGTTTGTATTT
>RJWT010039977.1:0-12664 GCA_004365215.1 Cuniculus paca | reverse complement strand
CGAGGCTATAAAAGAAATTAGAACAGAAATACTATCTTAGGTAAAAGAAGAAATGAAAAACGTAATAAAAGAATTGCTAAGTACTTTTAAAGAAGACATAGATAAAAAAATAAAGGTGCATAGGAAAATGAGGGAAACCATAAATGGGCAATATAAGAGAGATTTAGTATGCACAAAACAGATTGAAAGAGATATCCAAAACTCCAGCAGAAGGTGGCAAAATCATTTGAAAGAAATGGAAGACAGGCTTTCAGACCTCAAAGACAGGTGTGCAGCTTGTGATCAGGAAAGGAAAGACTTTTTAAAAATAACAAAGATCCAGGAAAAAACAGTTGAACAACTGCAAGATGATGTGAAGAGAAATAATTTAAGGGTGATATGTATCAAGGAAGAAGCAGAGGTCAACACAAATGACATTAAAATTCTATTTACAGAAGTAATAGCAGAAAATTTCCCAAACATGGGAAAAGGATGTGATATTCAGATAAGTGAGGCATTTGTTTTGGTCTGATCTTGCTATAACTGATGGAATGGAAAACTACTGTGAAGATAACAAGATATACTGTAGCAGCCATTGTTGTTTTCCCATTACCCTGATTTGATAGTCTGTACCAATTTTACTGCTGTGTTTTGATTGGATTTATTCTGGTTTTTTTTGTTGGGTTTTACTCTCTTTAAAATAAAAAAAAGACCTCCAGCTAGCCATAACCAAAATAAATCTACACCCAGACATATAATAATCAAGATTTCAGAAATTCAACACAAGAACAGAAAATTAAAAACCGTTAAAGAAAAGAAACAGATCACTTATAAAGGAAAACCCATAAGAATCATAACAGACTTCTCAATACAGACCATCAAGTCAAGAAGAACTTGGAGTGAAATATTTCAAGTCATGAAAGGAAACAACTTCCGACCCACACAGATGTACCCTGCAAAACTATCTTTCAAAATTAATGGAGAAACAAGATACTTCCATGACAAAGAACAACTCAAGGAGTTCATGACTCCAAACAAACCCTACAAAGAATACTGAAGGGCATTCTGGAGAGAAATAAAAAAGACTACAGTTTCAGGAACAGAGGCAGAGGGGGATCACCAAGCGGGGAAGACAATTTAATGGAGGGGAAAAGTGGACAGTCAACAGCAGGAAAATAGCATGGCAGAGATGAGCCAGTGCATGTTGGCCATAACAATTAATGTAGATGGCCTCAATTCACCAATAAAAGGAACACAGGTAGAGTGGATCAGGAGACAAGATCAGATCCATCAATGTGTTTTATCCAAGAAACACACTAAACTCAAAAGGAAATTCGTAGACTGAATTTCAAAGGAGAGAAAACAATGCTCTATGTGACAGAGAGCCAGAAAAAAAAGTAGAGGTAGCTTGCCTATCAGCTACAGAATGGATGAGAAAGCTACTCAGCTATAAACAAAGATAACCTCAAGGCTCTTGTGGGTAAATTGATACAACTTGAGATCATGCTCATGGGTGAAATGGTTCAGAGTCATGTGGGTGAACATCATGTCATCCCCCTAGTATAAAAAACTAAAGCAATTAGTGTGATCCAAAAGGCAAAATAGAGGTTGTAACAGTGAAAGGGGAGGAGATGTCTACAGGAGGAAGGCAATGGCCATTGTTAATCTATTATCCTGTTTTGAAACCTTGTATTATTTTCATTGTTCTGTTTAGCTTGGTTTTATTCTGTTTTGTAGTGTTTGATTTTACTATATTTGATGGCATGGACAGCTATTTCAAAAATAACAAAATAGATGATAGCAGCCATTATTGATTTCCTATTATGTTGTTTCGAAGCCCTGTATTGCTTTACTTGTTTTCTTTCAATTGATTTTATTCTATTTTGCTTTGTTCAATTTTATTATGTGTGATGGTATCAGCAGCTACTTTGAAGATAACAAAATGTATTATGGTAGCCACTGCTGTATTCCTGTTGTCTTGTTTTGAAGTCCTGTATTGCTTTCATTGTTTTGTTTTGATTGCTTTAATTCTTTTCTGCTCTATTTGATTTTATTATACCTGAGGGTATGGGCAGTTATTTTGAAAATAGCAAGAGGTATCATGGTAGCCATTATTGATTTCCATTTATGTTGTTTTGAAGTTTTGTATCATGTTCATTGTTTTGTTCTGATTGACTATTCTATTTTTTTGTTTGATTTTATTATGTCTGATGATATAAACAGCTACTTTGAAGATAAGATGCATTATGGTAGCCACTGTTGTATTCCAACTGTCTTGTTTTGAAGTTCTGTATTGCTTTCATTGTTTTGTTTTGATTGGTTTTATTCTGTTCTGTTGTGTTTGATTTTATTGTACCTGATGGTATGGGAAGTTATTTTGAAGATCACAAGTGGCAACATGGTAGCCATTGTTGGTCTATTTTTATCTTGTTTTGAAGTCTCGTGTCACGTTCATTGTTTTGTTTTGATTGACTCTATTTTTTTTATTTTATTCTCTTCAAAATAAAAAGTTTAGAAGAATAGTTTTAATCAGTTAGAAATTCTAGAACACAAACTAAAAATATTGAAATTAGCATGGTTTATCATTTCAGTAGCCTCTGGGTCACTCCACATTATACCCTGAACTATACAATGAGTAAATTTAAGTGATGCATGACAAATGTGTGGAGCAGAAACCTGTATCTGAGTCACCTTAGAGAGAACCCTAAGATCACAGAGCATTTCCTACACCTTGGATGAACTTAAAGAAGATACTCTAAGGAATATTGGGGACTATGTCACTAGGTTTGAAAAATATAAGACCGGGGGTAATATAGCATAACTTTTGGAATATTTACAACACAGCAATTTTATGAAGTTTTATACTAAAATAAATATACACACTGATGCCAATTGCATTACAAAATTCCTATAAATTTAAAGATAAAGTAAGTGATTATGAAGATTTTCAGCTTTTATGGCCAGCTATTGTAAGCATATTTTTATTCAGGCATAGGGTTGTACATGATTATCCTTCTCTGTTGCAAAGAAACATTTGGCAGAAAATGTTAAGAACAGCAGAACTAGTTTAAAGTTTTCATTTCAGCCATTTCATTTTCAGAAGTGATTCTATATCCAAGCCTAGAAAAAATGAAGGATGTGTGTCAAGGAGCCTTTTCATATTTGTCAGCACAGCCCTCCTTCCCTTCCATTATGGTGGAATTTTTATGTTCAAAAAAGAAATGTCGATAAAGATTTAAACAAAGAGATGACCATCATCTATCTCTTTAAGTTTTCTAGGCCTTCTGTGATCAGTTTGAGAAGTTAAAAAAAAAAAAAAAGTAAGACCAGTCCCCAAACCCTATTTTTCCAAAGGAAATTGGCTATCTTTTCAGGAGAGAAAGCAAAACCTTTGAAAACAAAATGATTAACATCCATAAGCATGAAGCTGCTGAAATGATGCGTTGCTCTGAGAAAGAAGCACTAACGAACCCTTGGTAAGTTGATGATACAATGGAAAGCACAGTTTTCCACTGGCTCTAATTGCTTAGGGTGTTACCCATAAGAAGTTATAGGTAACTCAAAAGAATACTGAATGAAAAATAATAAATGAAACAGACAACTACGTGAGACTGATGAGTAAATCATCAAAGTAATTGTCTACAAAAATTTATTCTCTTAAATACTATCAAAATTTGCTGAAAGCAAAAAGGTGAGAAGGCACGTAAAATCCATACAGTTTTATTTTTCTGTAACTACTTACACACACTGATATCAACAAGGAAAAGAACCAGGTGTGGTGACTCATGCCTGCAATCCCAGCACTCAGGAAGCTGAGGTAGGAGGATGGCTGTGAGTTCAAGGCCAGCCTGGGCTATGTAACTCAGTTCAAGGCCAGCCTGAACTGCATACTGAGACCCTGTCTCATAACAAACAAACAAACAAACAAAATTAAACTTTGGAGACTTTTTCATGTTTGATTCTGTGTAGCATTTTTTTTTCATATAGCATTTTTTCTAATAGGAAAATTTATATTAATATTTTGGCTGTGTGGTATATACATTTTATCTAAATATTGGTTGTTGAAATACTTTGGGATTTTCACGGAATTTTCTGAAAGGTAAGGTTTCTGGATATATGGGTTTTTGTTTCTGTGACTGGTTTTAAAACTTAGAGAAATAGGTCCCATGACTTTAGATATTTTATTTTAAATGTTTTTGTCAGAAATAAAGGAAAGGAGTAAACATTAAGCATAGTATACTCACAGTTAACTGTAGACATGAACTACTTATTAAGCAAGGACACTATTTTCCTTTCTATTTGCTGTTCCCTGGAAAGGAAGACAAAATCCCACTTCTATGATTACTCTTGATTCCACTTGTCCATAGTCTTATCCTGTTTAAGTTTCTATATTCCTACCTACATTGCAGTTTAAGCAAATAGGAATTTTTTTAATGTATCAAAATTATTTAAACAAGGACCTTTGCAAGACGCTTTTACTGTGTAATTCAATATATTTTGTCTTTGTGTATCCCCTAAGTTTTGAATATTTGCGTGCATCTGTAGACCATAGCATTTACCAGATATTTACAAATGATCGACTGTGATTCAGGAATCATGACTGTCACTGGGAAGGCAACATCTCTTGAGACATAACTCTGTTCCAAAAGCCTACCAGTGGAGAGTGGAGGCTGGGAAGAGGTTCTTGAAGCTGAAAGAGACTTTCCAAATATTATAACAATCATAAGAATATGCACAACACGCATGAAAAAAATCATTCCTCTCACTTTACTTGTCTCTATATAAGGGAAAGGAGAAAATTTGCAGATAAGATTTCTTGGAAAGCCTGCATCCTAACCAGTGAAAAGATTAAGTTTAGCAAAAAGAAAACTTCTGAATCTTGAGATGGTCTGTTATGACTTTTAACTTTCCAATATTGCCCAATCCAACAGTTCCTTTCCCTTTACCAATGATCACTCTTATCAACAAACAAGTTATCTGTTTTACAGTGACTTATATGCAGACTCCTATTATACAGGTTATATGTTATCACTTTGAGCTAGCACACAGTATCCTGATGGATCTAGAAAGGTAAACAATCCATGCAATTGTGACAGCTACCTACAGCAAACACATGAGCCAAGTCTTAAGAACAAATATGTGCAGGAAGAAGGACTGCTGGGGATCAAAGCCAAGGTCTAATGTGTATTAAACAAATGCTATACTACTGAGCTACAATCCAGGCTTTTATGTCAAGAAATTAATAGGACAAGACACGGAAATTTTGAAAATGTACAGCTTTTCTTATCTTTTCTGCCAAAGATACTTTTTATCCTACTGGCAATAATTGAAATATTTTCCTGTATTTGTAGAGTTTGCTACCTTATAATTCTTCCAGAAGGTAGAAACTACTTTGCATCATAAACATTAAAAATGAGAAATATGTAAAGGATAGTGTCACAGACCTGCAATCTCAACTATTTAGGAGATGGACGCAGGAGAATCACAAATTCCATGCCAGGCTAAGTTATGCACCGATTCCTTACTGTAAAAATACATACATACATGCGCACATATGTACCATAGGACTGGGGGTGTAGCTAGGTGGTAGAGTGGTTGCATAGCATATGCAAGGGCCTGGGTTTAAGACAAATACAAAACACAAACAGAGATATTAGTTTGATTAGCTTATTTTGGAACACATGTGATCTAGTCTCTGTATGTTAGACTCCGTCTCAAACTTCATACTAGGAAAGGTGGATGTAAGTATGCAGATGCTGTGAAGAATTCATTATGACAGCAGGTGGCAGCAGCAGTGACAGGAGCACCTACTTTGGTGCTAATTAGGACTATCCAAATGAAACGTCCAGTTATTTCTTTGTAATACATTGTTTCATTTGTTCTTCAATAACTGTACAGTTTGTTTGGAAATCTAAATAGAGTATTTTCAAAGTTCCTCCTTGCATAAAATGGATGTACCAAAGTCTTAAATTTTAATGATTGATAATAATACCCTAAACAGAAACACTTTGTTCCCATTACAAATATCTTATTGAAAGCGAGGGGAAATGACGTAAAGACATTCTCATATTTCCTTTTTCTGAATGTACTCTACTGGGAAGTTCCCAAGAATGAAGTTTTTAATATCCAGGAGCTTCTAATTCAATTTATTAATTTTTTCACAATAAGTTGCTAAGGAATCAAAGATTTTATTTCAATGGTATCTTCAGAAAAAGATGAATTCATTTTTAAAAACTCAGATGCTGTTACAGGAGTGTTTTTTTAAAACCTGAAACACTGTAAGCCATGAATAATGTACAGATATGTGGAATGTCTTGGTGTTTTGATGAAATGAACTCTGTGACCCACTAGTATTAAGGAACTGTCAGGAACCAGTGAGATGGCAACTGAGAAAAATGTCACAACACAGATGGAATCTTACAGTGATTTTCTTAAGGGGATACTAAAATATTGGGATTGAATGACTTAAACAAATCCTAAAGGAATATCAGTCTCTCAGTGTGAGCACACTTCTCTGTGATGGCCTTAGAAATATTAAACTTTATGATAAACAAAATAATAACCTATGAGGCAATTCTTGATTTGGTCTCTGAAAAGGCATGTCAGTATAGTCCTCAGATTGTATAAAGTTAAAAAATTTTATTTCCAGGTTTACTTTAATATAAGTTCTTTCTGCACATTTATACAATGTAAGAAAATGATAGTAGGTATGTTAAAATAGTTGGTTACCAGCATAAAATACAATAATGAAAATATATATAGTGTCTTGTTAATGAGATTGTTTTAGAATCTAACCTTTAAGTTAGATGCTACCTTGCTGTAATGATTCTTAAAAATAAGTCTCATGTTTGTAAGACTCATAATTCATTGAACAAATGTAAAGGAAACAGTAGCCTGGAAAGACAGAAAGCATGTCAACAAATTATCAGAAATTTTAAAGGAAAAATAATTTTTGTAGATATGGTCACCAAGATATAAATGTGAAACTAGGGTAATTTGTTTAGAACAACTAATGTACAAGTGATCATGCAAGGTGTTGGTGCTCACATGTGTATTGAAGTTTAACTTCGTAACAGTGCACATTTATTAATATTCACGAATATAAAGTTATGCCAGACTAGACTGTTTCTTGCCTTAATTTCAACATACCTGATTATAGTTAATAATAAACTTGTTTGAAGGAGAAATCAACTCTATACTTTAAGATGGCAAAGTATCAGTAGTGCATGAAATATTGAGAAATAATTATATGCAGGCAGAATGAAATGTTTCGGGGACAACAATGAACCTCTCCTTACTATTCTGCTGTGTTTTCCTAAATGATTGTTTCACAAATTTGTACTTAGCAGGCAATGTTGTAGGTATTACTATTGCTAAATTGCACACACTAAGCTGATGCAAAAAACCACATGCCCTCTGCATGTGAACTACTTTAAAATCCTTCTGCCTTGTTCCTTGTCTTTAGAAAGATAAGAGACTTTTTTTGTCTGAATATATTTAGAAAATATTTCTTACCTTATCCAAAGGGCCATTTCTGTTGCTAGTATTTTCCTCAGCTGCATATTCTGATTGTTAATCATGGTTGCCAACTTGACTAGACTAACTAACACCTAGCAGATTAGTGAAGCCCTTTAGGAAGTATTTTAGATAATTGGCATGAAGACCAAAGAACTAGAGGGGAGACTCACTCAGATTGTGAGATTGTTTTAGAATCTAACCTTTAAGTTAGATGCTACCTTGCTGTAATGATTCTTAAAAATAAGTCTCATGTTTGTAAGACTCATAATTCATTGAACGAATGTAAAGGAAACAGTAGCCTGGAAAGACAGAAAGCATGTCAACAAATTATCAGAAATTTTAAAGGAAAAATAATCTTTGTAGATATGGTCACATATCACCCAAACCTGTAGCCCTGCTGGATTGAAAGGGGAAGGATGAGGAGGTTGACCTGCGTTTCAAATGCTCTATTCTGCTTGAGCGGGTTTGTCTTTTGCTCTTGCCTTTGTGCACAGACATTAGGCTCCAGCTTCCTCACCTTCTCATGCACACTCACACCTGTGCCTCTTTAGGGATCACTCAGGTCTTCAGAATCAGACTGACATTACATCCGAGGCCTCTGTTCTGTTACTTCCACTTTCTTGGGCTGAGCAGCTACTGTATCCTCTCACTTTCCAGCATGTAGATGTTCATCGTGGACTATCCAGTCTCTAATCCCATAGAGCCAATCTAATAAAACCCTTTTCATAAGTATATGCATATATTTATATATTCTTTACTGATTCTCCTCTTCTAGTGAATTCTAACCAATACTTACATTAATATAGCACAGGGGCTTTATTGTTTAACTTCACTTGTCATGTCCACTGCATTTAGTCAACATGAGCAGGTACAAATATATCATGTAATAGGTTGTTGAATATTTTAGAAAGTCTAGTGGGCAGGACAATGTAGAAGATGTGAAAAGAAAAGCAGTATATGTCTACAACAGCAATTAAGTAAATAATTTAAGGAATCACGGGTGGCTTCTTGGTCACTTTCTTCATCACTGAGACACAACATCAGAATCTTGTGACTTACGGGAGAGGCTTATTTGCCTAAATGCTAGAAGTCTCAGTCCTTGTACGGTTGGCCAGCTTCATACAGAAGCAGCATAGTGGAAGGACCTAAGCTGAGGAACACTGCTTAAGTTATAGAGGCCGAGAAGCAGAGAGAGAGAAGAGAGGAAATGAGAAGGGAGATATGGCTTCCAGGACACTGACCTCCATTGGCCTGCTTTTTCTGTCCAGACCTCACTAAGTCAGCTATGTTAATCGATCACCTACCAAAGCCCAACCAATGAACACATTAAAACTTCAGGGGTAATCTGGATCCAAACCATGACAGATGCAAATAGATATTATAAATTTTCTGTTTCTTAAAAAAATCAGCATTTCCTGTCGGAATGACTTAAATTAAACATACTTTGGGTATTTTTTTTTCTTTTTTGGGGGTATGGTTTTCTGAAATTTATAAAAGAAATTCAGATCATTTCACTCATTTACTCTCATTCTTTACGTAGGAAGATTTCTTCTTTTACATAAATCCAGGAAATTTTGGAAAAGTGTTTCAGTTGTGATGGAAGAAGTGAGACTCCATGTGTCACACAGTGTATGGTACCAGAAAGATGGTTAATTTAACATGACTTTCTAAATTTAGATTTATTCTTAACAAAAGAGTCCTCCTTTCTGTCCACAATGGCAAGATCTCCTGCTTTGTAAATCTTGCACAGTGATGGCAAACTCTTTGTCAAAAAATGCATTATCTACTGACATCTAATATAGAGTCATTTGCTTTTATTTAAATGAATAAGGATTTCTGACTTCTCTTGGAAAATTGCAGTGTAGCAAGATAGCTGTTATCACTGCACAGCAACATAGCCAGTTTCCCAGTGTTCCTTACTGTCTTCCCAACACCGAAGAACTTCATTCGGTTCTCATTTATTGTTCACATTAGTTTTCACTATGGTAGAAAGGAGAAGAAAATAAACTGCATATTGTACCAATACCTCTAGAAAATGTTGAAACATTAAATGTAGATAGCAAAGGGTATAATGGCCAGTGTGGGTGGTAATCAACTTTTAACTTCCAAAGAGGTTGTGCGTGCGCATTTGTGTGTTGTGTCTTGCCTATCATGCTACGTCATGATATAATCACTTTGAGGGCTCACTTTATTTATTAAGTTTAGATTTCTGTTGTTGTATATTAAATTTTCATTTGCAGTCCAGTTCTTCAAAATTTTTTGGTGTGAATTTGCTTGTGTTGTATCACATGTATACTTTTAAAATCTTAAAGACCGATACTAATTTGTACTTAACCTAGGAAATCAAATGTAAATGAATTGAAGACATATTTCAAGTGATTTATTTTAATTAAATTTGTATGGAAAGTGTGTTCCCTTAACAGAATTTATGAAAATCATTGATTTTTATTACTAAAGAGAAAAATGCTCTGATTTGATCAGAAGAAATCAGCTATTAACTACCTTAGATGGTTATGGTGTGCAAATAACTAATATTATATATTTCATAGTGATTCTAATTTTTTTATGGTAATTTCTGCAAATAGGAAATATTTTGCAAATTGTGTCTATTATTTATGATTTATTTATTATTTATAATTTGTTTATATGACTTTCAGAAAAAGTTGCAAAAATTTTTTGATGAACTTTTGTTAAGGAGAAGAAGAAAATTGTACATGGGAGTATCAGGACATGCACACTACATTTCAAGACTTGCAACAAAATTGAATTTGCATTCAAATACAAGAGAAATATATGGAACTCTTTATACTGTTTTATTTCTTTAGTGTGGCCCTCATTCACAAATGTTATGGCATCTTCACTTGATTAATGACCTCTTTAATAGAGATAATGAAGGCCACAAACAGACAATACAACCTGCAGACAAAGTCACTCACTAAGAAAGCCATATATTTAGAAGTACCAGAAATAGAATGTCCACAAAATAAGAGCAATGTAACATTTTCATGCCCATACAAGGTTTCCTGCACAAATTTTATATTTTGAGCAATTGATTATGAATATTCTGCAATTATTCTTGGCCAAGATTAATCACAAAAATGGAGTTTGAGCACACAAAGACTGGGGTTACAGTTGTGTGTTTCATTTGCTAAGATCTATGAGAAGTTTACTTCTTTTGCATGAGGCTTCAGAGACTCGTCTTTAACTGAACTCCAAACAAGTTCATGGCAACAGACACATGATGCGGGGTTATGAAGATGTATATTGATGTACTTAGATATGAGTTTTGAGAATTTCAGTCTAGTATAGAAATGTCTAATGACATAGATTTCCAGTTTTTTATATTATATCTTACAAAAGGACAAGTCAGCAACTCTGGAGAATCAGCCATGCTGGGACTGGGAGGAGTCAGTCAAGGATCCAACTAGCCAGTCTTTCTGGTAAGCCGTGCAGATCATGCAGGGCTCAGGAAGAGAAAAAGTCAGTGTCTCCTGTAAGCCTACCAGCATGCACACTAAAAATCACCAAACCCTCTCACCCCATAAACCACTAGCCTGAGCTGATAGCAATTGAGGTACAAAAAGCATCTGAAGGATTGTATTGTTAGGTTGAATTTACAGGCATGGGGTTGACAATCAGAGCATGTATAGGAAGGATAACAGTATGCAATATGGTAAATATAGGAGTTTTCCTCTGTCTTGTTTTTAAAGTCTAATAATGTTCTCACTGTTTTGTTTTATTCTTATTAATTTTTTTTTTGCTTTACTCAATATTCTGTTTTGATTGGTTTTATTCTGTTTTGTTTTGGTCTGATTTTGCTATATCTGATGGAATGGAAAACTGCTGTGAAGATAACAAGATATACAATAGTAGCCATTGTTGTTTTCCCATTACCCTGCTTGGATATTCTGTACTAATTTCACTGTTGTGTTTAGATTGGATTTATTCTGTTTTGTTTTGTTGGATTTTCCTATTTTTAAAATAAAAAAACAAAACAAACAAACAAAAAAAACAATGTCCTTTTCAAACTAACTCCACATAAGGAATCTAAATATTTTGTGTTGCAAACATATACAAGGAAAAAAATGAAAGGAATAGAGAGATAGATGGATGGGATGAGAAAAATAATTAAGATGCATTTTGTAGATGTATCAATTCCCACAAAGAATGCAAACTTTATGTATTTCAAACATATGCTAATAAAAAATAAGAAAATAAATAATTTCTTTAAAAAATTCTCATACACATTGTTTCAAAGACAAATAGGGTACTGGTCAGACTTTTTGAATGTTAAATGGATTAATGGCAATTTCTATGACTTGGCTTCTTTCTCTTGAGCTGGTACATTGACTTGGATGATGCTCATGATTCCTCATCCATTAAACTTACATTTAATCAGAAATACTAAGGAGATTGGACTTCTGCCTAGTTTTGCATGTGAGGAGCTTAGAAGTCACTCTTCTTCTTCTAAGTAGTAAAAAGTTGACAGATGAAAAACAACAATATATTGTATCCATGTAAGATAAAGTTTAAATATGAAGTATTCCTTGAGGCAGCAATGTACAGAAATGGATCCAAGAGAGCTGAACTGATCAGTAGAGTTGTAATGAACATCGTCCTCCAAGTCCTAGCCAAAATAACACCATCTTGAGGAAGGTCCTTCATTAGCTGTCCAGTGGGTTTTCACCAGGTGCAGAGGCTGTGTGCCAGACTACAGGATAACAGTCATTCACTCCTGTAGCTATACAGTATGTGTTGAGTCTATTGGTTTCCCAATAAGGGTGGGGTGGGAGTAGAGTCCACACAACATTTTCATTGCATCCTTCTCACTTTAAATCCTGCATTTGCTGCTTTAATTATTGCCCTTTAAAACCAGTAGCCTCACAGAAGAGAGCTGTGTACTTCAGTAATGATCTGACCAAAAAGATATTCACTTCTCTGCAGCTAACCCCTAATAAATCCATTTGCTTGCTAAGCTGGGCTCATCCAAATCATTCTTTGGAGCCCTCTCCCTATGGGAGCCCTTTCAATTCAGAGGCAGACATTTCTTTTATGTCTCGCCATGAAATACACCCAAAAAGAGCATTAAGCTCATCAATGGATTAATACACTGATCAGCTCATAGTTGAATGAGCTATTAGAAGGTAGGGCCCAGTAGGAGAAACAA
>RJWT010039976.1:0-12583 GCA_004365215.1 Cuniculus paca | reverse complement strand
AAAGAAAGAAGAAAGAACAAGAGAGAGAAAGAAAGAAAGAAAGAAAGAAAGAAAGAAAGAGAAAAGAGAGAGAAAGAAAGAAAGAAAGAAAGAAAGAAAGAAAGAAAGAAAGAAAGAAAGAAAGGAAGGAAGAGAGGAAAGGAAGGAAGGAAGGAAGGAAGGAAGGAAGGAAGGAAGGAAAGAAGGAAGGAAGGAAGGAAGAGACAATGGTATGTATCCAACAAGCCATCCTTGGTATCAAATGCCAAAAAGCAAGAAGATGCCTTTGCTGCTCCGGGTCACCTGCAACAAGACCCACCTCACATAGATAAGCAGAGCACATCACCTGAGAAAGTAGGTTGCTCCTAGGATTCTCACCTCACTTTCTTCCAGTTTTCTCTGCCTATAAAGAACCACGCTTCAGCTTTCTAGCAGCATAAGAGCACTCCATGGATGGAGCTGGCCAACGAGGTTGGAGTGAAATCAGAAGCTAAGCTTCAGGAATTCCCTTGTCTGCATCACAGGAAGTAGGCCATCTTTCCCTTTGTACAAAAAGCAAGATATCCCCTCCTGTGCAGACCAGGGAGCCCCAGTCATCTCAGACACTTTAAACCAAGTTTCCACTTTAACCTCCTGTATGTCATGGACTGCTATGGGCACCCCAGGAATACTAAAGAAGGGGACCCTCTAGCTCAGCATGCTTCTGCATGTCCTTGAAGAGCCTTCCAGCACCTCCAGGGGGCACAAATTCCTATTAGAAAACCAAGCCTTTCCACACACCTTTGGGCAGCAAACCCCTATGGGTCCAGCCTGCCACTGTACTTCACAAAGGAAAAACGATGGCCTCTTGATGGCAAACTGGGCCCTGGTCAGTCTCTTCTCCTCTGAGAGACAAAAGGAGCACTTTAACACAGGATGAAACCTTGCAGGCTGAAAGAACAAGGACAACATCCTAGGGTTTTGGAAGAACTCTGCTCAGTTCTGTTTGTGACAGTTAAAGCTGAAATACTTCATAAAGTGTCATTCAGGTTTCCAATAAGATTCAAGAAACAAGTACAATAAAGAGATGAGGCAGAAGGAAGAAAGACTTGTGGAGAAAGCAAAGCTAGAAAATTAGAATCCTTGCTGGGGCTGCTAAGCACTCTCTCCAGAAGGCATAAGGAATCCAGTGGTGGAGAGAGGAAATGGGCAAAACACACCAAAAGAGGGTAAGAAAAGAGGGAGAAATAAATTATGGTAACAGAACACAGAAACTGACCCCACACCTCTGAACTAACAAAATTTGTGTTTCCAGATGGAAAGCAGGTGAGTAGCAGGAGGCTGTTTGGGGCTCCAGCGGCTGCTGATGTCAGAGTCCCAAAGTCACCTGCCATTCACAGATGTGGACACAGAGCAACATGCTTGATGTGCAGGCCGCCAGAACACGTGCTCTGTCCAGAAACCTTATCCTGCCATGTGGATCATTAAGAGATAGATCAAAGCTGAGGACATAGAAAATAATGAGTTAAAGAACCAATGGTAACTACCAAAATTAACTAATGGTAAATCTAAATAAAGTGACTACATTTTTTGTAATTACTTTATGAAAAAACTACAAATGCAAAAGGCTTACTTTTTTTTCTTTTTCTCTTCCTTTGTAGTACTGGAGATTGAACCTTCACTACATCTCTAGCCCTTTATTTAGCTTCTTATTTTGAAACAGGGTTTTACTAGGTCATTTCCAGTTTGTGATCCTCCTGCCTCAGTCTCCCAGAATGCCAGGATTATGGGCATGTACCACAATGTCTAGCTTACAAAAGGATTTCTTAAGTAAGAAATATTATATTCTAAAGAATTCTAATCTCAAGCTGAATTAATGAAATTGCTAATGAATGATGGTAAGTAAGATAAAGATGCTGAACATGTTTCTTCTCATAAAACATGTTATAAGTTCTTATCAGTGCCTTTAAAATTTATAATAGAAAACTCTTTATAAAACTTTGTTAAACAAAATTATAAAAATCACCACAATTTAAACTTTACAAGTCATTTGAGGAGATACAGGTAAATATTAAGAAACATGAGTTAAAAAATAAACACAGATAAAGAGCAGAAATTACAAAATCAAATAACAAAAGTATGATTGAGTAAAAATGGGTAATTGTAAAATCTTGCATTATTTGAAGCATGAATTAAATACAAAAACTCCAAGTCACATATCTAAAATGAATGAAACAGCATGTCCAAAATAAAAGGATGCATAGAGACCAGAGGACAAATGAGAATACAGAAATGATAATTTTACTAACGGAGTAAATTGTCAGAAAGTTTCTCATGTAAGAAAAGGGTTATTTTATGTTACTAAAAGTCACAATAACAATACAAACTTCAATGAAAACACAAAAGCAAAAAATATCAGAAACGTACATGAAAGAGTCAGAACCACAATTGAACCAGGAGGCTTTAACTGTATCATTCCAGGACACAGTAAATAGGCGCAGATTGTATTGAAGACTTGAAAAAGAAAATGTGTACCTAAACATTCCAAAGAAGGGGAAGTAATATTTATAAAACTTAATCATATTCAAGTCTCAAAAAATTCAAATAAATTTTAACAAGCAAAAATCATACAGACATATAGATAGCCAAACCTTGGAAACAATCCAAATGCCCTTCTTATGAGGAATGGATAAAAAAGATGTTAGTGTTTATACAATGGAGTACTACTCAGCTATAAAGAAAGATTGCATCAAGGTTTTTATAGGTAAATGGATGCTACTTGAGACCATACTGAAACCTTTCTTTCTCATAGAAAGAACAGACCCAATTCAAGTGACCTAAAAACACCCAAAGCCTCCATATGGATGTGTGCTGTCCTCTCATTCTGTTGTCCAAAGCAAGGTCCACAGCCAGCCTGAAGTCTATAGTACAGCCCCCCAGGGAGGCCATAGCTGGATCAGGAAGAAGAGAAAGATGGAGAACAAAGGCTCATTAAGCCATGACATGGTACAGAAACAATACCATGAATAGAACAATAAGTAAAAAATGAGATGAAATGTAAGGGGGAAATGCAGTGATGGCCCTTTCAATTGTTGCAAACATTAAAGGTAATAATTATTTTAAATGTACAGAAGCTAATGCATCATCTAGAAACATCTGGGAAACTGCTGAATTCATTAGAGAAAGTTAATATAACACTAGTGTCAAAAACTACAAAACAGAAGGCAAAAATACACATTTGAAAATGAAACTAAAAGTCATTAGCAAAAAGACATTATCAAAAAAATCAAAAGTGTATTAGCAAAAATCATTAACTAATATAAAACTCTTTCACAAAAAATCAATGAGGTATTAACTAAAAACTTGGAATACCATGAATGTAGCCATTTTAATATTAGAAATTCTACTAATAAACATATCAAGTCAAGTTGCAAGAGTTATATGTCTGTCAAACAAAACACATATCCATGCCCAATATCTAGAAGTTGGAAACCCCCTCTATAAAATTGAAAAATGAATTAAGATGCCTTCGCCACAAATTGAATGTTTGTGTCTCCCCAAAATCATTATGCTGAAGTCCATCCACCAAAGTGATGATATTGTTTTTCAATCCATGTAGAAATGTAAGGAACCTAGAATATCCCAAACAACCTGAAGAAGAATAAAATTGGAGGGTCATCAAAGCTCATTTCAAGACGTTATGAAGTTATAATACTCAAAACAGTGCAGTACTAATATGAACATAGATCAATTGAGCAAAATACACTCCAGAAATATGTATTTGGACAATAAAGTTTTGACAAAGTTACAAAGGCAATTGAACAGAGAAAGTAGAGTCTTTTCAATAATTATAGAATAATTGGATACTTTATTCAAAAAAATTGAATCCATAATTCATTCCACATACAGAAATTTATTCAAACTTAGACAATAGAGCTAAATGTAAAACTTAAAATTATGAAGTTTTAAAAGAAATTAGATAAAAGCTTTTACCTTTGGGTAGGCAAAGACTCCTTAAATATGACACTATAAGCACAATTCACAAAAAAATGAATTGATAGTTGGGATGTCATCAAAATTCAAAACAGCTGCCCTTTAATAGACACTTAAGCAACTGAAAAACAGGGTACAGCTGGGAGAAAATATCTGTAGGCTTATATCTGAAATAGGTCTCATATTCAGAATATGTAAAGAAAGTTCATGGGGAAAAATATATATATGTGTATGTACACAAGATAGCTAAGATAATTGTACTACTAATTCTATTAGTTCATGGAAAGAAACTGAGTGCTTACATTGTTTCATCTGTTTTGCATGCCCGTGTCTTGTGATCTGAGCAAGTATTTCAAAGATAACAATATATAATATAGTGGCCATTGTTAATTTCCTATCATCTTATTTTGAAGTCCTATATCATTTTTATTGTCATGTTTTGTTTTTACTCTTTTATTTTCTTTTAATCTCTCTAAAATAAAAAAATAAACTTAAAAATATCAAAACTTAACAGTAGCAAAAAAGTAAATGAAAAAAAACTGGACAAAATATGGACACTTGACCAAGAATATACACAGATGGAAAATTACCACATGAAAATATATTCAACATCATCAGTAATTAAGAAGTACAAATTAAAACCAGAGTGAAAACTATTCCACACTTATGAGAACAGCTAAAATTACCAAGACTCATCAAAGAGGAGTGGAGGCCCTCAGCCACAGTTGACGGTTGTTAAGTGGTGTAATCACTTTGAGAAACAGGCAATTTCCTAAAATTTTAAACATACATATACCTTAGAATCCAGACATTTCATTCATAGGTATTTCTCACAACATATGATATTATTTCTTGTGTTGTCTTGCCAAAAGTCCACACAAAGACTTAAACATTAATGTTCATTGCAGCTTTTTATTTGGAATAACAAAAACTGGAAACAACCAAAATATGCCTCAACTGTTGGGTTTATAAATAAACTGTGATACATCATACTAAGCAATAAAAAGAATAAACTACTTATGCACATAACAGCATAAGTGAATTTCAAAATAATTATTCCAAATGAAAGAAGTCAGATAAGAGTATGAACCCTCTAGTTCCAGTTATATAAAACCCCAGAAAATTCAAATATACTGTGAGTAATCAGGAAAGTGGTTGTCAAGGAGCAAAGGGCTAGAGAGAATGGGATGAAGAGTTTCTATGAGGCCCTCAACTGCTTTGAACATGATGGATACCTTTGTCAACACAGTAGTGGGATGGCTTCATGAGTGAGCAGACATGTCAAAATCTATCAAATTGTACATTTTAGATATATAAGTTTATTATATGTCAGTTATACCTCAATAATATTGTTAACCGATGCTTATGAATTATTATTTCAAATAATGTTTTTCTATGCTCTTCAATAACAGTATAAGATGTTCGCAACAAAATACTACAAGTTAAGAACAGGAATCTAAGTGGTATATAATGGTTGGTTATTTTAGGTAAGAAAAATAAAATAGCTCTAAATAGTTTATAATAATATATTTTTAAAAGATTGAAATATCTTAAAATGTGGATAATTGTTGTATCTGAGTGGTAAGACTGTGGGAGATATTTTCCCCAGATTTTGACAATGTATTCATTGCTATTTGAATGTATGTGTATCTACCATGATGCTTTTCTTTTTTTTTAATTTTTTTATTTTAAAAATAATAAAACCCAACAAAACAAAACAAAATAAATCCAATCAAAGCACAGCAGTTAAATTGGTACAGAACATCAAAGCAGGATAATAGGAAAACAACACTGGCTACTATAACATGTCTTGTTATCTTCAAAGTAGTTGTCCATTCCATCAGACATAGCAAAATCAGACCAAAACAAAACAGAATAAAACCAATCAAAACAGAATATTGAGTAAAGCAAAAAAAAAATATTAACAAGAACAAAACAAAACAGTGAGAACAATATTAGACTTCAAAAACAAGATAGAAAAAAATCCCCCATATTTGCCACACTGCATACTGCTACCCTCCCTATAGATGCCCAGACTGATGGCCACAGGCCTATAAGTTCAACCAAACACTGTGAGTCTTCAGTTGGTTTTTGTACCTCTGTTGCTATCAACTCAAGCTGACCTCAAAACCAGGGGTGAGGGGGTTTGATGATTCTCAGTCTGCATGATGTTAGGCTTACAGGAGGTGCTGACTTTTCTCTTCCTGGGACCCACATGGTCTGCATGGCTAACCAGAAAGGCTCGCTAGTTGGCTCATTGATCAGTTCCAGTCCCAGCATGGCCGATTCTCAGGAGTCGCTATCTGGTTTTTCCCTTCCTGTGCCCCTCTGATGCTTTTCATAAAGGAAAAGTCTTCTGTCTCAAGCCAGGAGAGCCAGAGCTGTGCAGAAGTGTGGAAACTGTGCTTTGGTGAAGTTGGGGATAAGAACATATGGAGGCCGTACTATGATGTAGTCCACTAATCAGTCCTCAATGGCACTGTGCCGCTGAACCCAGTCCTCACTCTGTTCTTCCATACCAGCTGCCTTATTCAAATCCCAGTCCACCATCTCCATGGTGCTTCCCAAACACAAACAATTTACTTGTCAGCTGCCAGACATGAGTGTCAGGCTATCACCAGACTGACATCTCAAATTTACCTTCTCATTTAGCATTGTGAGAGATTGATGCCCTTGAGAAAAATAGAGTTTTGCCCTTTAAAAACACAATCAGTTTGAGACATGACCTTTGACCTCTGCAAACATCTCTGCTAAGTTTCCTTAGAGTTCTGGGAAGGGCCCAGTCAGCTTGTAAGAGGCAGCAGTGCGTAAAAGAAAATCCATACAAATCATACCCACCTGTTCAAAGGAGCCTTCCACCAGCAACTTGAGTATTTGTTTTACTTTTGAATAATTAAAACTCACTGATTTTTTAACAAAAATGCAAACAATAAGAGCTAACTGATGAAGAACTTTACTCTGGGCAGGACATGCTAAGAGATCCATGCATGTTAACTTTTATTCTGCACACCCCAAATGCAGACAGGGAAATGGGCTGAATATGTAAACAGCCCACTGGTGGCAAGGCAAACAGTCAGCATGGGAACACTGTAAGTACTCTTCTGCATTTGTGTCCTCACAAACACTGTCACCCATAACCATGGAGAATATAAGCCAGTAGTTTCACCCTGTTTAAATATGCTTCAAAAACATGGCACCTTCTACTGCCACCAAGCCACGAATGCATTAGCAACAAATTTCAAAGGGCAAAATGGGAGATTAGCCACTGAACAAAAGCTCCAGATTCACAGTAGCCTCTTGAATATCTCAGTGTTCCTGCCATCTTCCCTCCTTCCATGTTGGGGGCTTCTTCCTCTTGCTCCTATATCCTACAATATATTTACAGGTTTGTTTAACCCTAAAATACAAAAAGAAGAGGGAGAGTGGTCCATCTTTGGGAAGACGGCAAGTGGTGAGCAGTAGAGAAAAAGCCTCTCCCAGATTCAGTGTCCAAACACTGAAATATAGCAACATGAGGAAGAAAAGAAAGAGGAAGGTGGGTCCATGGGACCCAGGAAGGATCTGAATCAAGAAATGAAACCTACAGGGAAAGCAAGGAAAAAACATCAGTGAAGAAGGGGGTGGCAGGTGGTGATTTCTCCCTGAGCCTGGACTCATTGTGTGGGAGGGGCAGCTCAAACTTGCAGGTGCACAGTGACTACTGGAGACCTCAAAGGCCACCATGAGGAAATACACCAATGGAACAGAGCAGTGAATATAATGTACTGCAGTGGATGGTAAGTTATTTGCTCTCATATGTCCATAGGAGAGATTGGCTGGGAGCCATCTTGGATAGGTCCAGCTGAGTTCAACATTCAGAGCAACTTCTGGATCTAGCTAGTGGCTCCCAGCCAAGTTCAAGCCAGAAGAAAGTACATGGACTGCTGCAGGCTGAATGGGTCAGGTTTCAGCCTCATGGCCAGAAACCAGCCTGAACCTTACAGCAAATAAAAGTGTAGACTAACTAGGATTATCTACAAGCCTACTGCAAAGTTACTGTTGGCCTTCTGGGATTAATTAACATGGATCTCTGGCTTCTTTCTGCCCACATCATCTACTAGTGACAGCAGAGACACACCTTGAAGTAGATTTTTTTTCTTTTTACCTTTTTTCTTTGTTCTCTTTTCTTGTGTTTTTTTTTCTTCATTGTTTGTTCTTGTTTTTAAATGAGCATGAACAGAGTTTCTAGTTTTTTGTTGTTCTCGTCTGTTCTTTTTTTCCTGTCTCCTTTACCCATTTCCCAAAGTTTGTGCAATCCTCCTTTGTCCTCTAGCCTTGCTTCTAATCTCTTCCTCTTCTTCTATTTCCCTACTTTCCCCCAACCCTTTTTAAGCTTTCTCTCCTGAAGAAGAAAGCCATATTGAGGTCTTACTTACTGCATACAATTTTCTGGTTAATTTTAAATTTTGCTATGTAACCATAAATCTAGTTCATACACTAAAGGTGGCAAATTAATGATTACTTCAGTTTGTCATTTTCTAGACTGTATTTGATGCCATGGTTAGTGTTGATTGTAACACTTTAACCAAAGTTACATAATTTCTCTCATCAGTTGTTCTTCCCGGTATAGAAAGATTGACATTGCCTAAAGGTCATAAAAAATACTATGGGTCAGTGTCAAAGAACCAGGGACTAGGTCAAGTAGTTAACAATTTCTCATCCCCAATAAATTGAAGAGGTAAGATCTTGAAACAGACTCAAAACCCAAAAACCAGCTAAACCTAGAAGACATATCTGAGAAACATTCATTTCCTAAAGGTACAAAATACCAGCAATAAATCTACTCACTATAGGCAATTTAGAAGCAACAACCATGGATATAGCTTAAAAAACAGGTGGGGGAGAAAATGAAGAAAACATTTAAACAACATACAATCCCAGACTTTCAGATCACCAAAGGTAAACCTAGGGGACACCCACCTAGACACTGTGAAGTGGGAAAAGCAGAAGTAACAAAGTAAATGAATAAGGCTCTAGAAAAAAATCAAATAAGAAATAATTTCTCAAGTAACTAAAGATATGGTGAACATAACGAAAAACATGCTTAGTGACTCTAGAGCAGATACAGACAAAAAAAAATAGAGCTTAGCAAAATGATGGAAACCATGAATGCCCAAAATAGGAAAGAAATGGAATCTATGACACAGATTCAAACAGATATCCAGGAGATTAAAAATTCAATTGAAAGTATATATAGCATAATGAGCCAAGGTAAGGACAGAATCTCAGATATAGAAGACAGGATTATAGTTAGCAATCATGATAAGAAAGATTTCTTAAAAATAGCAAGGAACAGCTAGGCATGGTGGCACATGCCCATAATCCCAGCACTAGGGAGGCCAAGGGAAGAGGATTGCAGTGAGTTCTAGGCCAGCATGAACTGCATAATGAGACCCTACCTCAAAAAAAAGGTAAGGGACCATGAGAATTCAATCTAGCAGCTGCTAGATGATGCAAAGAAGAATAACATAAGATGAATCAGAGTTGATAAAAAAGCAGGAAATACCACAAATGACATAAAAAACCCTGTTAACAGATATCATGGTAGAAAATGTCCTTGATAAGGAAAAGAATTTGACATATAGATAAATGAATCTTATAGAACTCCAATTAGCCATTATCAAAAAACTACAGCAAGGCATATAATAGTGAAGATTCTAGAAATACAGTTCAAGAACAGAATATTAAAAGCTGTTAGAGAAAAGAAACAAATCATCTATAAAGGAAGGCCCATCAGAAGCACAGTAGACTTCTCAACACAAATCCTTAAGTCAAGGAGCGCTTGGATTGAAGTATTTCAACCCCTAAAAGTAAACAACCTTAAATTCAGATTGATGAACCCCACGACACTATCTTTTAAAATTGATAGAGAAATAAGCTACTTCCACAACAAAGAATACATGAGAAAATTCAGGAACACCAAACCAGCACTCCAAAATGTTCTGAAGGATATTTTAGAAGGAGATAAGAAGGATTAAAACTCCATGGATCCCAAAAGAAGGAAACTAACAGGCAAGGCAAACAATTAAAGAGGAAAGAAGGAGAACCAACAACAAGGAAACAACATGACAAGGATATGTCAATATATATTAATTATAACCATCAGTGGAAATGGTTTCAATTCACCCATCAAGATAAACATACCAACAGACTAGATCAAGAAGCAAAATCCAACAATACACTGCATACAAGAAACACATTTAACTAAAAAAGAAATTCATAGACTAAAAGTAAAAGGATGAAAAACAATACTCCATGTAACAGGAACCCATAAAAGAGCAGGAATAGCTATTCTATCTGTAAGCAAAATAGATTTCCAGCCAAAATTAATCAAGAGAGACAGAAAGGGTCTCTACATCCTTATAAAAGGAACAATTCAAGAGGAATAGATAACAATCATAAATATATATATATATGCAACAAATACCATTGCACACAAATATATTAAACAAATAATGATGGACAAGAAAAATAAAATAAGCACTACTACATTTGCAATGGGGAAACCTCCATACCCACTGTCACAAACAGACAGATCAACTGGACAAAAAAAATCACCAATGAAACATTAGAACTGGACCAAACTATGGAACAAATGGACTTAGTAGATATCTACAGTGTTCCACCCCACAACATCAGAATACACATTCTTTTCAACTGCACATAGAACATTCTCCTAAATAGACCACATATTAGCTTATAGAACATGCTTAAGTAAATGCAAAGCAATTGAAATTATCCCACAAATATTACCTGATAACAGTGTGATGAAATTGGGCATCGATGACAAAAGAAACCACAAGAACTTTGTAAATACATTGAAATTAAATAACAACTTACTGAACAACCACAGGGTCATAGATGAAAGTACAAGAAATTAGACAGCTGTGCAATTAAATGATAATGCCAGTACAACATACTGGAACTTATGAGACACAGTGAAAGCAGCCCTTTGAGGAAGTTTATAGCAGTGAATACTCATATCAGGAAAATAGAGAGTTCGGATAAACAACTTGATGTTGAACCTCAAGCTTCTATAAAAAGAAGAGCAAGTCAGACACAAAGCACATATGAGGGAGGAAATTATAAAGATCAGAGCAGAAATGAATGCAATAGAGACTAAGAAAACACTACAAAGAATCAATGAATAGGAAAGTTAGTTCTTCGAAAGATTAAATAAAGTTAACAGCCTTAGCCAATTTTATATATAAAAAAAGAAATGGCTAAAATCCATGCAATTAGGATTGAAAAGGGTGAAATTACAAAAGATCCTTCAGAAATCCATAAGATCATCAATACCAACTTGGATAACTTGTATTCTAATAAGATGGAAAATGCAGACAAAATGGACAGATTTTTGCATACATATGAATTACCAAAGCTGAATCAAGAAGATATAAAAATTCTAAATAAAGCACATCAGTCAATGAAATTGAGGATATAATTAACAACCTACCAACAAAAAAAGCACAGGCTCTAATGGATGTGGCTACTTCTCAATATCTAATAAAATTTAAAGGGAAGTAACGCCAGAGAAGAACCCAACCAAGAAAGAGAACTACAGGCTAATCTCCCTAATGAACACAGGTGCAAAATTCCTCAATTAAACACTGGCAAACACAATGCAGTAAATCTTACTTGATATTTGATTTTCCACCATTTGATTTATAGGAACAATAGCATACTATGTTCTTTTGTGGTTTTTTTATTTCGGCTTGACAATATATCCTTGATATTTCTCCCTATCAGCTCATGAAGGTCTCCCTCATCCTTGTTTATAGCTAACTAGTTCCTACTTTATAGTTTGAGGTATCAAAGGTTATCTAGCTACTCTGCTGTGTAAGAGCCTTTTGGTTATTTCCAGTGTTTTATAATTACAAACAATGTTGCAATAACAACCCTGAAAGTACTTATTTTTGTATTTGGAAACTTATCATCAGAGTAAATGATGAATTGTGATTGCTACCAAAAGAGAAAGGAAAACGTCATTTTCTAGCTTTCGCTAAATGACAATTTTGGTAATAACAATTTGCATTTCCACCAGCAAGGTAAGTACCAGGACACTTGTTTCCCAACAACCTCATCAACATGGTAGAAGGATTTACTTTTTAAAAATTGTCTATCCATTCAGTCAGAAAAGTTATCTCAGTATAGTTTTAATTTGCACTTATCTCAAATAAAACTGAAATATTTTCATTTGTTTACAGGCAGCAATCAGTACCTTGACCTCCAGCCCAAAATATTGAATAGCAGTGGAGGAAATGGGGTATCTTTGGTTTGAACTTAGTCCATATTTCCCCAATTTATAAGGCAGAGATTGTGGGATGTAAGTATCTGCATTTTATTATGTTAGTAAAATGCCAACCAATTACTAACCCTAATCTTATCAGAATCAGTTTTCAAGTACGGACAGATTTTTTAATTTATCTAAGGAGAAGGTCATAGGTATGTCTCTCTCAGATGTACCAACATACACTGTATTATGCTAATAGTTCCCCTACTACTAAACAAGCTTGCACTAAAAGAAAAAAAATCTCAGTATGATTTACCATTTTCTTTCTTCATTGTTGTCTTTTGGTTTTGGTTTTGGTTT
>RJWT010039975.1:0-12573 GCA_004365215.1 Cuniculus paca | reverse complement strand
AGAAAAATTCAAGGATAATCTGAAATTCAGATATATTCTGGAGTGGGCATTCAGGGCCATAAGATCTGCCCCTTGACTAGCCAGGAACATAAATGCTATAAAGTGTGAAGTCTTGTTAATAATACATATGCTACTGTGGAGTCACAGGACCTAAGATACCCTGAAAACTGTAGAGAACATGCTTAAATTAAACTAGTTTTCACTGTATTTATATCAAGGTCCATTCCATCAGGGATTTGTGGTAGAAATAATTACACTGTGTATTTTCCTTCACTAACAAGAAAAAAAATTGTTAAGAAACATCAGAAGCAACCAAACAAGGAAAATTCCAAAATATATATTTAGAATACTGAAATTATAAAAGAGAACTCTGCTAAAAGTCTACCTAGTATGTAAAAATTACTGTTTTTCATATATATCAAGTATAATGTTGGCATTAATAAGTGTCTATTTTAGCTATTTTACCCTCCTGACTGGTAGAAGAGAAAAAGATATGATAGAATAGCAAAAAGGATGGCATTATGAACTTATTGGGTATATGTGAGTGTGTGAAAGTTAGGTTTTTTTTTAAAGTTCATCTATAAAGTGAGGGAATAATACCAATTTCATGAAGTGGTTGAGAAATTAAAAGAGAACAGTCAAGATTTAGCAGAATGTCTAGCACATGGACGGCACATAGAGCTTGGGCATGAAGTTCTAGGTCTACAAACACAAGGAAAGAGAAAAGGCTATGCAGACCATTGTTGACTGAAGTATTTTCTTCTGCACATACAGTGTGTATCAGCTATTACAATGTAAACAGTAAGATTAGGTTACTTGATTTTACTGTTTATTCATTCACATGAATGAATATAGGAACTACTAGGTATGTTCTAAGTATGGTAAAATCTCTGTCTTCTAGAGCAATATGTTTTACTGTTTTCATGAAGTAGATGATTTTAGTCACCAAAAAAAAAAAGTATTCACATACCAAGATCAAGGAATGTGCTAAGTAAATTCACAATTAAGTCTATAAGAAAAAAACCCATGAAAATAGGATAACTATGTTTTTCCTGAGGGTGTTAGAGGAAATAATACTGAACCTTGTCAACTTTAACCTCTGAGTTCCCTAGCTACATGGGAACTGTTTGTGATGATCAATAACATTTTATTTGTAATACTACTAAAATACAATTTAAACCAGGCCTGGTGGCTCACACCTATAATTCCAGCACTCAGGAAGCTGAGGCAGGAGGATTGTTGCGAGTTTGAGACCAGCCTCGGCTACAAAGTGAGCTCAAGGCCAGCCTGAAGGGCATAGTAAGACCCTGTCTCAAAAAGACAAGGACCAGGGATTTAGCTCAGTGGTACAAGTGCCTGCCTGGCAACTGTGAGGTTATGAGTTTGATCCCCGGTGCTGGGAAAAAAATAAATAAATAAAATACAATCAAAATAAACTAAAATACAATTTTATACCTGGCAAATATAAGTCCACTTTCTTCTCTATGTATTTGGGTTTAGATTAAGTATTGCCTCAGCAGTTCACCATGACTCCTATGCATGTTTTAAATTTTACAATCTATCAATGCCATAGAACACACTCAGCTATAGCTTACACTTTTTCAAACCCAAGAGCTTCCTTCCAATTCTTTCTGAAACATCTCACTTTTTAAAACTATATCAGAGGAAGTTGAGAAATTTAAGAAGTAGGTGGAACATGCTAATGATGCTTTTAGAATGTAATCTTTCATTTGCCTTATTTTTGTGTTTTTTTTAAATTTTATTTTAAAGAGAATAAAACCAAACAAAATAAAACCAATCAAAACAAAACAATGGGACTGGGGATTTAGCTCAGTGGTGTAAGCGCCTACCTGGTAAGCGCAAGGTCATGAGTTCAATGCCCGGTACCAAAAAAAAAAAAAAAAACCCAAAACAAAACAATGAAAGTGATACAGGACTTCAAAACAAGCTAATAAGAATCCTTTCATTTGCTTTAATTGACATTGGTTACAGAAGTCTAACAAAAAAACAATAAATAATTATCTGTCAGTTCAGTATTAGCATATCTTTTAAATTTCAAAGTCAAGCAAAGTCAGTTCTGTAATTATCAGAATATCATTAGTGGGAATTTATAATTTTATACCTGAAAGTTCTGAAAATAATTTTTCAAGTTTTTTGTTTTTTCAGTAAGATGGTGATGCAATAGCATGGTAGTGTGGTTTTTAGCAGTGGAATTTGAGTGAGCTCAAATCAACCATCACATTTATCAGAAAGCTGAGGCTTATAAGTATAATTGGCCAGAGTTAGTAAGTAAAAATACAGAATGCCCAAACAAATATACTTATGGCAAAAAGTATTGATTGTTTGTCTGAAATTCAAATTTAATTGAAAATCTTACATTTTATCTGCCAAGGCTACCCATAGAGATATCTCCTTTTGTTTTTCATCCTCATCTTGTACATTAGATGTCTAGACTTACTTTTCTTACATAACTGTAACTTTATGCCCTTTGACCTATTTGCTATCCCAAGCCCCATCGTCACCACATGCCCCAGGAAATTCCTATTCCAATTTACTTTTCTTTGTATTTGACTTTTTTGTTAACTTTATTGGTATATTTTAAGTATATATATAATGATCACACTCATCACAGGGAATTTATACCAGTACATAATATATCTTGAGTCTTCTTTTTTCCCCGTTCCCTTCTCCTGACCTTCAACCTCTTCCTCTCCTTAGTCACAAAAGCTTTGTTGCCATTTTTTCTTTCTATTCTCTTTTTTCTTTTCCTTTTCTTCCTTTCCCTGTCCCCCTCCCCTTTTTACCCCTTCCCATTTGAACATTTTCTCCCCCTATTACGTACCTTGAGACCATACTCTTAAGTAAAATAAGTCAAACACACATGTTTAAATAGTGCATTGTTTCTGTGGTGTGAGAAACAGAAAGTGGAAATATTTAATTTTTTTAAAGGAAAAAGAATAAGGCACAGGAATATTAGACTCTGTGTTTTATGTTGTTTTAAGGTTCCACATATAAATGAGATCATACAATATTTTTCTTTTTGTATCTGTCTTTTCTACTTGGCATAAGGTCCACTAAGCTCATTCATATTTTACCAGTGGCAGGGGCTTCTTTTTTCAAGACTAATATTCCTTTGCTTAATTTCTTTTTCTACTCATGATCCATTGACAGAGTCTTGGGTTGTTTCTGTATCTTGCTAATATGAACAGTGCTGCAATAAACATGGAAATTCAGGAGTCTTCCTCCTCTTCCTCCTCCTCCTCCTCCTCCTTCTCTTTCTCTTCCTCCTCCTCTTCCTCTTCTTTCACTCTCTCTTTCTCTCCCTTTCTCTATCTCTCCTTTTGTGGTACTGGACAATGAACACAGGTACTGGGCCTTCACATTAAGCTATGTTCTCAACACTTTTTTTTCTTTTTTCCTCCTGATTTAGCCTCCCAACCCCCTGGGATTACAGTTGTGCAATCCCTGGAGTTCTCAAGTATCTTTAGCAGTGTTATTCCATTTATTTTGGATGTCTTCCCAAAAGGGGTGTTCCTGCGTTATCTGATAGTTCTACTTCTTATTTCTTTAGGAGCATCCATGCTGTTTTCCACAGTGGCTGCGCCAGTCTTAATCCTCAGTGACATTGTACAGGCTTCCCTTCCCTCCTCCCTTCTGCTAATGCTTGCCTTGCTGTGATGGTGTGTGACTATGTCTTCATTTACTTATCTGATTATTAGTGATATTGAGCACATTGGCCATTTATATGTCTTCTCTGGTGAAATGTCTTTTGAAATCCTACACATATTTTTAATGAGTTTATTCACTTTTTTTTGCCATTGAGTTGTCTATCTTACATATTTCGAATGTTCACCCTTTATCAGATAGGTGGTTTGTAAATATTTTTTCCCAAATGTAGGCTTTTTTCCTATTGATTTCTGTGCTGTACAGAAGCGCTTTAGTTTGATGTAGTCACACTTGTTTATTTTTGCTTTTGTCCCCTATGTTTTTGATGTCCTATCCAAAAAGTCATTGCCAAGAATGATGTCAAGGAGTTTTTCTCCTATGTTTTCTTTGGGAAATTTTACAGTTTTCAGGTCACTGGGGCATGGCAATCCTTTTCAAAGGGAATATAATTAATTACATGCTGAAGCAAAAATAAAACTGAAAAATGAGTTGACAGATCACTTCTACAATTGCCTAAATTATATAGTAGCATATTTTTATAAAAAGTTAAACATTTCTAACAACACTTTCATAAGAAATTAATAATTTAATTGTTTAAAATAGAAATCATTGATTCTATTGCTTCCATTTACGCTTCCCAGAATTACTTTTTTCTCTGTTTGAAAGGCACTCTCATGTACAAATCAGAGATTTTTTTTTCTAATACAAGTGTAGTTCAATTGATAATCACTATCAATGACAGCTAAGTATCTGTTGTAGTCAAGGGTTGCAAGGAAAACAATTACATAGAGGACATAGAATTTATGGTATTATTTTATGATGGTCACCCAGAGTTAAATACAAGAAAGTGCAGGAAATCTGTCCACAACACTGAAGACTTAGAAAATCCAGCCGAGGACTTGGATCTGACAGCAATGTCCTGCATGAGTCCAGCTAAAGACCTACAGCCCATGACAATGCTTCTCAGGAGTCCAACTGGAGGCCTAGAGCCCACGACAATGACTCATGCAAGTCTGTTTTACAGATCTGCACTGGGAAGGCCCAAAGGTCAGTGGTGGAAGCTAGACAGTCTGTGTCAGTGGGGTTAAGGATCTGTGCTAGCAGGCTGGGGTACTGGGGACAACAAGTGACACTCAAAATAAGGACCAGGGCTTCCTCGAAAAGTATCCTAACCATCCTTAGCGACGAGGTCCTGAGCTCCTGTGACAATGAGAACAGCCAAGTACATATCAGGAAGCAAGCATGACAAACTTCTTCTGGAGATTAAACAGCATACATCTTCCCCTCTGGAGCCAGGAAGTAACGCTCAAAGTAAGGACCAGAGCTCCCCCAAAGTGAACCACAGCCATTCTCAGCAACAAGGCCCTGAGCTGCTCTGATGATAACAGCCGAGTTTGTATCAGGGAAGCCAGCATGACAAGCTGCTCCAGGAGAACCAAAAGCTCCAAACAACACTTAGGAGAACCCACAACACCACACTCTTCCTCTCCACTTCTCTTTTTATGCTGGCAACTTTCCTCAGGTGGGGCATCTACACTCAGCACCATGTTGATTTAATTCAGCTGGTGTTACATTGCCCACCAGTTTTTAACCCATAACAGTAGCTGTTATATCTTCAAGGTCTGTTTTTGAATACTTCTAGTCAACGAATTTATTTTAAATAGTAAAGGGTTGGGAGTATAGGTCAGTGACGGATGACATATTTAGCGTTAATGAGATCCTGGGTTTTCTCTCCAGCGCATATGCACAAATCCAAAGACACCCCCCCCCAAGCAAAAGCTTGGCAAAGAAAAAAAAGGAATTATAATTGGAATTATTTAGACCCACCTTATAGAGGCTGGAGATGTAGCTCAGTGGTGGAGTCCTTGCTAGAGTGTATAAGGTCCTAGATTCCAACTCCAGCAAGGCAAACCATTTTTAAAAAATCAACTTCAGAATCACTTTAGAGCTCTCATACTGATTGATATTTGAAGCATTTGATTAACATGCATTTTACAGGGTGCCTTTTAATTACCATAACCTGCTTATATTCATTTTTGTGTGTTATCTAATAGGAATCGCAAGACTTCAGCACTAAAGGGTTAGTACGTTAGCCAGCCTCTGTAACAGGAGGGACGCAGAGATTTCCTGGAAACTGAGACAGAGGTCTTTGGGTCAGCTTGTCCCTAGGAGGTCACAAAGAACCAAAGGTTTTTAACTTCTTCATCTCTCCTTAAATAAACTTATTATTTTCATTTTAATCATTTCACATTTCCAAAATTATCTGCATAAATTTCAGAATAATGTGCTATTTTTTAAAAAAGCTGTAATCATATCACAGTTTGCATTCCAAATGTATCTCCTCTTTTTTATTCTTATTAATCCTGCCAGAAGAATGTTGCTTAATAAAACATGTTTGGGTCACCAGTTTTTGGCCTTGTTGGTCTCCATTACATGTTTGTTTTCAAAGTTTTAAAAAGGTTTGCAATAATCCCTGTGGGGAAAGTCAAATAGTATTTAGAAGGCCATTTATCAGACAGGTTATAGAAATGATTCCTGTCCAGAATGGGAAGTTGGACCAATAGATACCCTTCTCAAAAGGTCTTTGGCTTTGGCTTTATGTCATTTAGCAAGAGCAGTAGATGTAGCTGACTACAATTATAATTGTCTCTTAAAAATTACTCCTTAGAAATATGAAATAGGAAAGTATAATGAGATATAAATGATCTTAAGAGTCTATAAAAGACATTTTATTAAGCATGTAAAATATAGCACATGGTGCTTTGCAGTAAATAATAAAGAGAAACTCTCTTACAAATGTTATAGTAATAATACATTTGGTAGTTCTTGTATTTATTTATGAAGTGCTAAGAACTCTATACTTTAAGGATGTAATTAATTCTTGCTGCACGCTTATAAGGCAGCAAGGAGTCATAATTATTATTTTGAAGGTGAGCAAAATACAGCTCAAATTTATTATGTAAGTGTCTCAAGGACATATAAACTAGTATAACAGTAGTACTCAAGTCTTTACATATTTACAAGTTTAGTAAAGAAGATAGCACATAAGCTTACCTTGATACCTAGTACTATTTTAAGATTATTTATGTAATATAACATTATTTTCCAGTTAGTTTTATATTAGATTAATATTATTATAATAATCAGTGGCTGGGTGTGGTTGCATATGCCTAAAATTTCAGCCATTGGGAGGCTGAGAAAGGATTGCCATGTGCTTAAAGGTACCATGGGCTACATAGTGAATTTAAGGCCAGGCTAAACTACATAGAGCCCATCTCAAAGAACCAAGATAATAATGGTAATAATAGTCAATGATATTAAAATCACTATAAAATAATAGAAAAATATAACTGGATTGGAATGTTCTTTAAATTTCTCTTTTAAAAATAACTAATCACGCAGAATCTTTCTTTTTTTTTTTTTTAAACAGGGTCTCACAATGTAGTCAGGCTGGTCTTGAACTCACAGTGATCCTCCTACCTCAGCCTGGGACTGAGGCTGGGACTACAGACATGTGCCACCATGCCTGGCTAGACATTATAACTACTTCATAAGAAAAGTACAATGTACAGATAATTTAGAGTCCTTTGATTTTAAAATAGACTTGAAAAACTAAAACCTTTAAGAAAGTCTGTACAAATTATTTTTTTAATTATTCAAACTCCCAAAATAAAGGACAAACCCAATAATTAAATATAAATTCAAAATATTCTAATTTTTAACACTGTTCATTGATTATATTAATAAAAACTTGGTTAAAGCCATAGTTAAAAGAAATATAAAGATAAGGTCAAATTATGATGAATGGTTCAGTGACATTTCTAGGATTTGGTCTTATCAAAAGCAAAGAATTTAATATCTGACTAAGCTACATAATAACTTGGTCAGTATGTTAAAAATTTTGGTTCCTAAGCTTCCTGTAGCCCCAGCACTGTCCTCCAGTTCAAAAATACAAGCTAAGTTTTAGTTAAAAAGAATAGAAAAGATCATTACCACTCATTTATCTCTCTTGAAACAGCAATGGGGAAAAAAACCAGATGCTTGAGTATGGATAAAACTTAAGAATGCCAGTATGCCTAGTGCTTAGTGCAGAATTTAGGTTCATCATGTGTTTCTTGAATTAACAGAGTGAAAACAAGGATAAAACAAGGTTTCTTCCTGCCTTTCCTGAGTGTGATAAGGTGCATATGAAGGATGTGAGAACATACAGCGATTTATTCTTAAGGGTAACAACTGTCTCAGAAAGACGTACACTAGAAGTCTTGAGAAAGAAATCCATGAAAAGCTTTGTTAAGGAGAGATGTCTGGATCGATGTGAATTTGGAGATAAAAAATGGTGCAAGACACTCCTGACTGTGGAAAGAGCGTGAACTCACGTGTGGTGTTTGCCTGACTCGACTTGGGAGATAAGAGATAACACAGAGCCCCATCTAAAGGGGCCTTGAGAAAACTGAAGGAAACGTCAAACCTCAAAGAAGATGTTGAATTCAAGGGTAAGATACAGAGATCATATAAAAGATCAAGTTCATTTTATAGGTAACATTTTAAAAAGTTTGCAGCAAATATTCAGGAGATAGCCTTGAAGATTTCATATAGACTTAAGAGAGGCCAAAGACATTATCTCCCGAAAGAGGTGTTATTGAGAGAAAATTAAATGATACTTTAAAAAAAGCATTAATGTTTAGCAGTGGTTAAAGTTCAGAATTATGTAACGTCTAGTGAATTTTCATTGCTTTGTACTTTATGGTTGAAAACAAAAGTGCTCTTTAAATTGCCTTAAAATAGAACTTGATTTGCTTTTTAATGTTTTCGAATCCCATACTCTGAGCCTACATACTCATTTCAAAGTCTCTGCTAGGTTTAAGCCCTTGCTGTTTTTCCTGTCTTCTCTGGACTGTCATTGGTTGTTGCCTATGCAAACTACTCCTAAGTGACACTCAGAGGGCACCAAGTCACATGGATTAGAAACCAGTCACATAAACTCTGCAAAAATTTTCTCTCTAGAAGAAGTTGCAAGCTTGAGGCTAAGACAGGCAGAAGCATGCATATAATGTCAGTCTCAAGTTAGTCATACATTTATGATTCTAATGGGGGAAAGTTTTAAGGGCAAAAACCAGGAAATCCATTTTTTATGTAAGTTTTATTCCTTGAATATCATTTCCTTATCACATTTGAATACTTGGAAAATAATGTAGAATTTAAGAAATTTCCATGTGTGTTGAATTAATTTCACAAGCTGGGACTCCTTAAAAGAGTTCATACTTGCCTTCATCGGCTAGTTCTGTGCCGGCAGATTGTGGCTCACTCAGAGAAACTGGTTCAGTACTTGCCTGAGCAGTGAGTTTGAACAGAAAATGCTGATGCCACCCAGAGCCTTAAAAATACATAATGAACTGGCATAGAGCAACCAGTGCTAGAGAGGACAAAGCTCAAAGGAATATGCAAACGATTCAATTTGGCTTCTTTGCAGTTCACTTTTTAAGCAGTGTTCGGGACTTCATCAGTCATCACAAGTTACCTCTGGCTACCGCGAAGAAGCCAAGAAAATAAAAATATCTGCCATACATGCAAGACTTGCTAGGTTCTAGGCACTGTATTTGTGCTTTATAGATAATATCTCCTTTAATAATCGTAGAATTTCACTATGATTAACGTTACTGCCTCCATATTTTTGTATGATACTGGGAATTGACCTGGGGTGGGGGGAAGTACTGTGTCACTGAGCAAAATTCCAGCCCCCTACTTTTTTCAGGTGGGACTTGAACTTGTCATCCTCTTGTTTTAGCCTCCCTAAGTGCTGGAATTACAGGGGTGTGCTACCAGTCACGGCACTCTTACTTTAATCTTACTGATGAGAAAACTCATAATCATGATTGCAAGAAGTACTTTAGAATATTATAGTGTAATATGGATAAGACAGTAGGGTAATTTTCTTTGATAAATATAAAGCAGGATAATAAAACATTTTAGTAGGCTTTTAATGGAAGATATTATGGATTTTCTATATAAGTAGTAGTAACTGCCTTAAAGCAGTTCACATCAAAGAAAAGAAGGTCATGGTCCACAATAGACAAATATAGAACAAATCCCACAGTAGTCTTTTGCATTCTGTTCCAAACTCATTCAAGTGTACTTGCATCAAATATTCATTAATTGCCTTTACATTACACATTTACATGAAGGCAGTATTAACCAAACAAAATAGAAAGAAGTGTATTTATTTTTTTCCAATGTCCTACTAAGCTAAATATGTAATTAAATGTAATTCTGGGTTGTGTCCTCAGATGAATTCTGTAGCTGTCCAGAGTTTACTAGATACACCCCACACCTTTACTGGGGTATGATTATTGGTTGTTCAGAGAAAAATTTTGCAGTGACCACTATTTGCATTGATGTATTAACAAAATTATTGATCTTTATTAGAGAGAAACCTAAACTCATTTCAACTATCTGCTGTAATAGAGGTTTTCTGGACTTCTGTTACCAAAATTTGTCTCGAATTCACTGGTCTTAATAATACACTTACAATTATGTAAAAGTGTTATTTTATCTTGTAGCTATACTTAAAGATTCTTTCCTAAAACAAATTTTAAAATGTAGATATCATCTTGCTCTTTTAACTGTTTTTTTTTTCTCATTAAGAAGCTGGGTAATTTTTTTTCCCATTTAAAAGAAGTTAACATAATCCTGCCAGCTTGAACTATTGGTGGCATATGCATGTACCATCAGGTGCCATTGGTAGTACGAATGGATCTAATCCCTTTGTTGGTCTTTTTACTAACAAAATTTATAAAAAGCTGCCTGATGGGACAATCATGCATATACCACCAGTGGTCTAAGCCACCCAGCAGTAAGACATACAAATTACAGCCCTACTATGTGTTTTAAAAGCACAACTCCATAAATGTATACAATTTTGTGTTTTTAATGTGTCAGTTAAAAATAAACTTAAAAATACACTAAATGATTATACAATTATACACACATGCCCATATATATGAGAGACTTTTTTGAGAAAGATTATGTTAACTTTACTTGGGTCAGGAGGACATTAGGCATTTGTCTACTTGAGAAAGCAATGTGGTACAAATATTGCCTTATCTTTACTGTGCAGTTAATGGCTAAGGAAAGCTATCTAACTCCAAGGATTTATGATAAACTTAAAAATAAAGTCAAGTCAATGATAAATTCAGGTAGATATTTCTGACCTTCAAGCTCAGTATACTGTATCTTTCAACTTCAACGTTCCCTCTACCAAAGAAACTTGCTAAATGCAAGTACATGTGAAAATGAATCATAGGCATGCCACCACTGATTTGTACTTGCCAATTTATGATTACTGGTATTTAACATAATTATGAATAATTCTAATTCAGAACTTCAAAATTACACAAGGAAAATAGACCAGTTCTCATAGGTATCATATGTAACCAAGACAACTAGCCTTTTGTTTGCCTCTAAGTAGTATAAATATTTACTCTATAAATTATTCTACTACAAGGAAAGCCTTACCCTGTTTTAACTTTAACTATACTTTGGAATAATAATCTCCCTCATAATAATTATTTACATTGTTTAGTTATTAACTTACCTCTTTCAGGAATAAAACCGGAATTCTATTAAGCCAAAATCATAGCTTATACCATGTATATTCATATATGATATGTGTGCCATAAATTCACACCTAAAACTTCTATATCCTGTACCCTCATTAAAATTCATTGTTTTATTCTCTTGTAAGAACAAAACAACAACAAAGATAACCTGGGGTTCCTTACAGTTTACATGACTTTTCCCCTACCTCAGGAGCAGTTGCCCATGTAATTATGCCACTGTGTATCTAAACAAATGATCAACAAATCAATGAAACAAAAACAACTGGCTGCAGGGGAGAATTGTCTCTCACACCAGGTAGCTTAAAGCCTCTCATATGTATCTCAGGTTTTGACAAATGTTAATTACTGTACAATTTTATAAAAATAGGGATGAAATAAGCCTAACAGCAATAGGGATAAATCATCTTTCTCTTGTAAATTTAAGCACTCCTGATGTCTCTGTAATCCCTCACCAACCCCTTGGTGAGGAAGAAGAATTCACATTCTAAGACACAGAACAGATAATTCCATTCCCTCAAGAAAGCACCCTTCTCATATTTTCGTCTTCCTGGTTCCCTCCATCAACTCCAGTATAATCTCCTGCAGCCACAGCCTTAGGGGTGGGAGGTAAGAGACTAGATTTATTCCCTATTAGGCTACAAGGAAGACATCATGTGCTCAGGCCAATTTACAGAATTTATTAAGGCAAACGTTCATTTAACATGTCGCATTTACGACTTTATGCAAGAGTCTTTGATGAGTATCTTTTCAGCCTTTTTCCTCTTCTTTTTATCCTCTCGTTCAGAACTTGCAATCGAAGTTTAGATCGGAAGGATTTACAGTTCTCAAGTGTGCAAGATGCAAATGAGATTTGATAGTCAAAGTTTAGAATCTTATTTAATAAAGAAAAAACTTTTTACCTGGTTACAAAACAGCAAATATCCTCTTAAATAGCATGGCGTAATTAGAATATGTGACTTTTTATATTTGTGCTCTTAGTTTTAAAATTACAAAGAACAGACACAGCTGCAATAAAAATTTCCTGTCTTGTTGTCTTAATATTGTGAATAAGAAGACCATAGCATGAGGAGTCCAAAAAAACCAGATTCCTTTTTAAAACTTAAAATATATCACAATCATGTTAACTACCATTATTTTTAGTGTTTGGTGTTTTTCATCTCACCTTTCTTAAGCAATGACAGTCTTCTCCTTTTGTGTCATGTGCATAACATTTACTACACCGTACTTGTTAGACATATGTTTATCTAGTTTCTATACTAGTCTGAAGGTAGACATTGTGTCTTAATCCACT
>RJWT010039974.1:0-12574 GCA_004365215.1 Cuniculus paca | reverse complement strand
CGACACTTCAGTACCATCAGATCTGCTGGATCATATCCCCCCAAGGGCAGAACAGCCTGCACAGTGGCCTGCACCTGTTGCAGAGCCTTTTCTTGTTCTGGGCCTCACTCAAAAGTAGCAGCTTTCCAGGTTACTTGGTAAAGGGGCCAGAGCAAGACACCTAAGTGAGGAATATGTTGCCTCCAAAATCCAAATAGCCCCACTAGGCGTTGTGCCTCTTTTTTGGTTGCAGAGAAAGCCAGATGCAACAGCTTATATTTTACCTTAGAAGGAATATCTCTATAAGCTCCACACCACTGGACTCCTAGAAACTTCACCGAGGTAGAAGGACCTTGAATTTTTGTTGGATTTATTTGCCATCCTCTGGCTCTCAAATGCCATACCAACAAATCCAGAGTGGTTGCTACCTCCTGCTCACTAGGCCCAATCAGCATAACATCATCAATGTAATGAACCAGTATAATATCATGCAGGAGAGAAAGGCGATCAAGATCCCTACGAACCAAATTGTGACACAGGGCTGGTGAGTTAACATAACCCTGAGGCAAAACAGTGAAGGTATATTGCTGGCCTTGCCAGCTGAAAGCAAATTGTTTCTGATGGTCCTTATGGATAGGTATGGAGAAGAAGGCATTTGCCAGATCAATAGCTGAATACCAAGTACCTGGAGATGTGTAAATCAACTCAAGCAAGGTAACCATATCTGGTACTGCAGCTGCAATTGGAGTCACCACTTGATTTAGTTTATGGTAATCTACTGTCATTCCCCAAGACCCCTCTGTCTTTTGCACAGGCCAAATGAGAGAATGAAAAGGAGATGTGGGGATCACCACCCCTGCATCCTTCAAGTCCTTGATGGTGGCATTAATCTTGGAATCCCTCCAGGAATATGATACTGCTTTTGGTTTACAATTTTACCAAAGGCAACTCTAATGGCTTCCATTTGGCCTTGCCAACCATAATAGCCCTCACACAACAGGATAGAGAACCAATAAGAGGATTCTGCCAAGTACTAAGTACATCTATCCCAATTATGCATTCTGGAACAGGGGAAATGACTACAGGATGGATTCGAGGACCTATTGGACCTACTGTGAGTCTGACCTTTGCTAAAACTCCATTGGTCACCTGACCTCCATAGGCCCCTACCCTCACTGGAGGGCCATAATGACGCTTTGGATCCCCCGGAATTAGTGTTAGTTTAGAACCAGTGTCTAGCAGTCCCCAAAACATTTGATCATTGCCCTTTCCCCAGTGTACAGTTACTTGGGCAAAAGGCCTCAGGTTCCTTTGGGGAAGGATGGGAGAAAGACTAACTATATAAATTTTTGATACAACATGATCCTTCCCCAAGGGGACCAGGCCTCCTCTTCATTTGAGGGGTTTTGGGTCTGTAAACTGACTCAAATCTGGGAACTGGTTGAGAGGTCAGGATTCCCTGTTACCCTGAGAAGAAGTAGGCTTCTGTTCATTTAGCCTTAAATTTTTTTGATTATATAAATCTAGTAAAAATTTTGTAGGCTATTTCACTTTAGAGAACACCATGGCTGATGAGCCAGCACCATAGGTCCACACGTGTCAGATTATCCTGGCCATTGTTCTGATTCTGCTGTCCATTAAGGTAAGTACAGGGACCCTGTCTTTGGTGACTGAGTGCTGCCACTTGACCTCTGCCACTTTGGGATCTAATCAAGCCCATTGCCCTTAAATGTCCTAATTGAGTAACTGCAGTCCCCACTGTAAGGTTTGGCATACAAAGAAGGGCAATAACAGGGCTCTTCAGGGATGCTGGTGCTCCCCTCACAAATCTGTTTCTCAAGGTGCTGGTGAAGGGTATATTTTCTGGGTCATCCCAATATGGAGGGTTAGGTTTAACTTGACAGATCCACTCCAGCATTCCCATTTCCCTGAGCCTCTGAATCCCCTCATCGATAGTAAACCATGGAATATCAGGCAACTCTAACTCATTCACAGGGGGGCATCTTTTGAGCCATATTTCTGCCAACCAGCCAAATAAACTATTTACACCCTTCTTCACTCCATGAGCAGCAACATTAAATTCAGAATCTCTGCTCAATGGGCCCAGATCAACATTACATTAGAAACACAATATTTTGTCCTTGGCCCCTCAAAGACTCATGCACATCTGTTTATGCAAATGGTATTTAGCCCATCTGGAAGAGTTACCAAAGTCTTAACAGTTTCAGCATTGCTGAAAAGTTCAAGTCCCAAGTCTCCTCTGAGATGGAAGGCAAACTCTTAGCTATAAGCCCCTGTACAAATGAAAACAAAGTTAAACACTTCCAACATGCAATGGCACAAGATAAACATTACCATTCCAAAAGTTACAAACAGGGGAATACAAAGCATTGGAACAAAAGCAAGTCCAAAATCCAGCAGGGCAAATGCTAAACCTCGTAGTTGTATATCCAGTATCTGAAGCAGTCTGTGGCAAATTGTGAGCTCCAAAGGGCTTGTGTGGTCCCACCCCTATGGCACTTCTAGTTGTCACCAGTCCCATGGCATCTCTCTTGTGCTGGCTCTGCTCCCCCATTGTAGATTTCCTTAGATGATCCATGTTCCTGGCTTTTCCAAACTTCTGGGGTCTCCAGTGCATCTTTGGCTTCACATTCACAGCTTCACACACTGCCCTCTCAGGCACACACTGCCTAGCCTCCCAGACCCTCTGAAATTGGGGTGGAAGCCTTCTCAACCTCAAAACTTGTTCATTCCATGTGCACCTAAAACCAGCACCATGTGGATGATGCTGAGGTCTGCTGCCAGCTGGAGCAGTAGCCAGGCTTTCCTCTCTCTTGGCTATAGGGGTCGAGTGCCTGGATCACTGGGCATTCTGAACTTGATTGTGAGAAACAGATTCTCTATATCACTGCCATTCTGTAATATGGTGTTCTGAGGCTTTCTCCTCAAATCCAAGTCTTTCACTTCTGCAGTTTGCAAGCTGCAGAGGCTCAAGACTTGCTGCTTTTTGCACTGCCTTCAGACCATCTTTTCTGTTTCTCTGTCCCTTCTCAGCAATGGAGTTCTCAGCTCTATTTTTATAGTCCACAGCTTTATTGGAGCTTCCTTTCTGGCCAAACTCATGTTTCAAATCACCCTGCTGGGCTCTGTGCTCTTGATTTGCGATATAAATCTGGCTAAAAGCCCCCAACAATAGCCATACCATGGCCTCAATATTCACCTGCCTTGAAATTTCTTTTGCCAGATTAATCAGTTCACTGTCCTTAATCTCAGTCTCAGGCAAAGTCTCTGGACATGAGCAAAATACAGACAAACTTTCTGCCAAGCCATAGCACACATGGCATGGAGTCCAACAACCAATGCAGTCCTTCTTCCCAGCAGAAACCTCTCGAGCCTGGTCTTTATCAGCAGGCTTTCTATCAGCCTCCTGGTCTCCTGAGCTCTGATCAGAATCTCCCCTGCAGAATAGCCTAAGCTATTCCAGGGTTTCTCTTTCAGGAGACATCTCTGAACCTTTCCAAACTCTTTCCACAAGCCATTCCCAAAGTCTCTTGAACCACATGGTCAGGTATAGTCACAGCAATGACCCCACTCCTGGTACCAAATTCTGTCTTGGTTACTCTTCTCGTTGCTGAGACAAACACCTGACACCCAAAATTAGGGAAGAAAAGGTTTATTTAGCTTACAGTTTCTGGAGATTTCAGTCCATAATCAGCTGGCTCCAAGGTAGGGTGGCATGGCACTGGGGCAACACTTCAAGGCAGCAGCCAGAGCAAAAGGGAGAGGTGCAAGCCTTTTCTCTACCCTTAAATTGTACAGAGGCCACCCCCCTCAAGGTGGGTGTAACACTCACAAAATGTTCTTGCCTTCCTTTGCACAGGATGAGGATGTTACAAACTGAGGATATTACAAACTAGGGACCCTGGCCCCATGCTGAATCATTTAAACTTCTGACCTTCTCAGATTGACACAGTGAACAACATTCTAGAACAGCAACTGCTTGTTCTCTACACCCCAGGATGTAGAGCTGCTGAGTTTCCTAGTTAAGTGTCTAGACTTCTCAAGTTGACACAATGTACAAACCATCACATAAGGTTAGCCCCAGTGAGTCCAATGTTGGTTTTTGGAAATTAATATTACTTGCTTAGGTCCTGGGTGTTTGATCTCCAGCACCAAAAGAGAATATTACTGCTTTTCAGAAAGTAGACATATAAAATGAATTGTTTCTGTGTCAGTTATTCCTGTCTTTGATTCCATATGGTTAGGAAACTTTCCAAAACCATCTTGTAATAAAACAATTATTGAAGTAGTGGTAATCTAGGACATTTGGCCCCTCTTATCTCAGTATTTTCTTCTCTGTTCTGAAGATCCAACCCAGGGATTTCCATGCCAGGGAAGTGCACTACCACTGACCCTGAGGCCTCACTGATGTTTTTATTTGTTTATTTATTTATTCTTAGACTCCAATACACACCACAAAAGATCCATGAATGGGCCAATGCCCTGCTCCTGGTCCACCCCACTGTGCAGCTCAGGCCATCACTCCTAGTGCAGAAAAGATGGTTTCCCCCACTTCTGCAGGAAAGGCATGCATTGGCCCATACCACCTCTCCATGTTTGTCGGTGAACTGGAGGCCTGAAGGAGTCTGAGTCCCACCCGCAGAGCAGCCGAAGGAAAGGTCCTGACTGTGACCGGATCCCCTACCACCAATGACAGAGCGGCCCCTGAATGATGACTTTGTCTGCTGCCAGGACCCCATCCTCCTGCGCAGTGCTGCACTTGGGGTCTGACACCAAGGGTATGTTCAGAGGCCTTGTTTCTTGGGTGTGTTGATCCTGGTCAGTGACAGAAATTAGAACCCACAGAAGCGCCAATCACGTGACTGGTACATTTCTTAAATTTTTCTGCCCTGACTCTGGAAGCACTTACCTCTGTGGGGCACACAAAGGTGAAGTCAAGAGGATAAAAAAGAACACAACCCATTTTCCTTTGTAGTCAGACAGGCTGGTGTCTTTGAACTGTCCATCCGGCATAACAGCTGTGGCTTTAAAGTTGAGGGCAGGGTGCTCAATTTTGGCATTTCCAGAGGACTTCTTGCCATCAGCAGTTCCCACACCCAGGTGTGGGAACTGCAGACCACCCACACCAGGGCAAAGAGGACCCCACGACTTTTTGTTGTTTTTGAGACAGGGTCTCCTTATGTAATACATGTTGGCCTTGACCTCAGTTATGTAGCACAGGCTGGCCCATATGGCAATCCTCCTGCCTCAGCCTCCGGAGTGCTAGGATTACAGGCATGTGCCACCAGGCCCAGCAACAAATGTTTTTAAATGACTGTTATAAAATCAGAGCGGCACTGTAGGACTAAAAGTGGAAAGTACAGAGGTACATAGGTCTAATCCGTTTATAGGCTGTGTGACCTTGGGCAAGTTACCTAACTGCAGTTTTCTTATCATATCCCAATATATATCCACCTTTAGCCTGGTGTGGTGGCATAAATCTGTAATTCCAGTCCTCCAAAGGCTGACACAGGAGGAGCTGCGTTACACTGGGAATTCAAGGCCGGCCTAGACTATACAGCAAATTCCTGTCTCCTAGGTCGCAGTACTAGGCACACTGGAGGCACCAATAAATAGGGTTAAACAAACACAACCTCTCCCTGAACCACAGTGCCTCAGGAACCTTATTTTTAACTTCAAATTTCCCTTTGGACCTCAGGAAATGATCAATGTAAAAGGAAGCTCCAGGGTGTGCAAGTCGCCCGCAAAGTCGCGTGGGGGCTCAGCGACTCAAGGTTCAGCCTAGGCTCACAGGCAGCCCGACACCCACTCTCGTCTTCACACAGCGATTGCGCACGTGTGATACTGTTTCATAATGGCGATAATTGCTCCTTTGCGGCCGCCGTAGGCCGGAAGGCCCACCACTGAGCTCCTATTGGTTGGGTGCGTTTGGCGCCAAAGCACTCCGCAAAGGCGGAGAGGAAGAGCTGGAGCTGTAGGTCACTGAACGACGCGAGCCCTGCAGCGCAGAGATCAGTGACTGTTCGGCGCGAGAACTGACGGTGGACAAGGCGGCGGGAGCGGGGCGCGTCCGCCATGTTTTGCGAAAAAGCTATGGAGCTGGTCCGGGAACTGCACCGCGCCACCGAAGGGCAGCTGCCCGCTTTCAACGTGAGGGGGGGTGTGGCCGACGCGGGGAGCGAGGGGCGGACTGGGGCGTGATCTGGCCTGGGGGCGTGGTCTCTCACGGAGCGAGGGGACGTGAGCGGGGCTGGGTTGGCGGGCGGTGCCGCCACACCCGCCTAAGGGTGACTTCGGACTCCACGCTGCTAAGGATACGACAGCCTGTAATCCCGGTAGTGCAAGGAAAGGAGAAAAATGGATAGGGTTGCTTCTCTAGATTGTTGACAGAGCTACTGTATAACATTTATGAATTTAATGTTTTATTTTTACAACAGAAAATGTTTTAAAAATTTGCTTCAAAGTGGATAGTATGAAATTGACCGCCGCTGCCTCCTTCTCCTGCTTTGTTTTGTTTTGTTTTCAGATTTTGAGCCTGCATCGCGCTATGTAGTTCAGGCCAACCTTGAACTCTTATGTAACCGAGGCTGGTCTCAAGCTCACTCTGGTCCTCCCGCCTCAGCCTCCCGAGTGCTGGGGTTACAGGCGTGCACCGAAACAGCTGGCGTGCGCTTTTTATTCTTCAGTACAAAGTAAAAACACTTTTTAAAAAGACAGGCATGGTGGTGCGTGCCTATAATCCTAGCCGCTTGGGAGGCTGAGGCAGAAGGATGGGGAGTTAGAGGTCACTCTGGGCAATTTATCAGGAACTTGTCTGTAGATTAAAAAAAGGCCTGGGGTTGTAGTTCAGTGGTAGAGAAACCCCAGGTTCAATCGCCAGCACTACAAAAAACAAAACACTTTTTTGTTTGTTTGAGACAGGGTTTTGTCATGCAGTTCAGGCTGGTCTTGAACTCACTATGTAGTCTAGGCTGACCTCAAACTTGTGGCAATCCTCCTGCCTCAGCCTCCCAAGGGCTGGAATTGCAGGCATGTGCCACCACACTCAGCTATACATCTTTATTTATTTATTTTTTTTGCGGCACCAGGGATTGAACTCATGACCTTGCGCTTGCTGGGCAGGCGCTTAGACCACTGAGCTAGATCCCCAGCCCTAGCTATACATCCTTATAACTAGCACCCTGATCAATATTTCTGCAGCCCCAAAAGTGCCACCCCTCCCCCCACGGTAGCTGCCTGTCACCTACAGTCTGTGGCAACCACAGTTTACTGTTTCTGACTGTAGATTATATTTGTCATTTTAACATATTGCTGGGTTGAAGTGCCAGGAGTTGGCAAATGTTTTTCTATAAGGGCTAGATAGAATCATATAGTATACTGTTTTTGTTTTTGGTCTCTTCTTTTTATTTTTATTTAACTTTATTGGTACATTTTAGATACATATGTGATAGCATTCAACATAGGAAATTTGTACCTGTACATGATATATCTTGGTACCACTTTTTTCTTCCCCGTTCCCCTCCCCCTTGAAGGGGCATTCTCCCTTCAATGCCCCTCCCATCCTTGTTTATAAAAACTTCCTTTCCATTTTTTACTTCTATTGTCTTTTCTTTTCTTGTCCTTTCTTTTTCCTCTCCCCCTCCCTTGTTCCCCTTCTCATTTGAACATTTTCTTCCTATTTCACAGTATCTATTACACATTTTGGTCCTCATTTACACTTTTGGTTTCTCACACCAGAGAAACAGTGCAGCAGTTACAAGTGTGTTCAGTGTATTTCACTTAAGGCTATGGTCTCAAGGTGCATCCATTTAGCTAGAAATGTCTCAAGCTTATCCTTCTTTCTGGCAGAGTAGTACTCCATTGTATAAAAACCCCACATCTTCTTTATTCATTCATCAGTTGATGTGCATTTGGGTTGTTTCCAAGATTTAGCTATTACAAACTGTGCCACTATAAATATAGGTGTGCATTATATCACTGTAGTATGATGTTTTTAATTCTTCTGGGAAGATACCAAGAAGGAAAATAGCTGGGTCAAATGAAACCACTAGTTTTAGTCACAACTATTTCCAAAACATTTTTATTACCCTAAACAAAAACCATTGAGTTGGGCATGGTGATGCACGTGAAATCCCAGCACTCAGGAGGCTGAGGCAAGAGGATTGTTGTGGGTTTGAGGTTAGCCTGAACTACATATGAGACCTTGTCTCAAAAAAACAAACCAAACCAAACCAAAAAACTGTGTCATCCTTGAACACTAACTCCCTACTCCCCTTTTACTGGTAACCTCTAAGCCAGTGATGGTGAAGCTTTTACAGCTTTCAGTGACCCATACAGCGCACTGCAGCACATGTGCCTTAGGTTTGCCACCACTGCTTTGAACTATTTCACAGGAGCAGAATCATACAACACAGTTGTTGTCCTTTTGTGTCTGAGTCTCCCACTTACAATATAATTTTCAAGTTCCATCTATGTTGCAGCATTTATTAGTACTGATACTGATTCCTTTTTATGATCAAATGATAGTCCCCTGAGTGGAGACACCACATTTATCTACCCATCAGTGGACAGACATTTGGATTGTTTCCACTGTGTATGTGTGTTTGTGCACATGTGCGTGAGACAGTTTTACTTTGTAGCCAGGCTGGCCTTGAACTTGCAATCCTCCTGCCTCAGCCTCCCAAGTAGCTGCGACCACCATGCCTAGCCTGTTTCCACTTTTTGACTATTTTGTATAAGTAGCTTGTGCTAACTGATTGTGCCACTGGAGCTCCATTTTTGACTATTTGAGTAATGCTAAGAACGTTTATGTGTGAGGTTTTTGTGTGACCATATGTTTTCAGTTATGTCTAAGTGAGATTGCTGGATTGTGGTAATTCTATGTTAACTTTTTGAAGGACCATTAGGTTGTTTTCCACAGGGCTCTGCCACTTTTCATTCCTTTCCAACACATGTTATATCCACCCTAATAGTGGGGAAGGGCCATTGCTTTTTGGTAAGGTATATAAATCAAAGATAAATATAGTGCAAATAGAATATTGCCACAGAATTGGTAGGGAAATGAATGAATGTGTATTAATACCCATTTATGTGTTTTAGGAGGATGGAATCAGACAAGTTCTGGAGGAAATGAAAGCTTTATATGAACAAAACCAATCTGATGTGTAAGTTTTGGTGAGATATTTTTAAACCATTTCAGAAATAAGATGTTGAAATCAGATAACTATGCATTAGTCTTTGGAACTAGTTACTTTTTAATTCTCTGTGCCTGATCATACTCTAGCTGTACAAATTAGCACAGGGCTAGGACTCAGAGGAATCTGCTGGTCGTTGCTTTATATATGATCCAAAACAGTACTTGCCATGTAGCATGTGCTTAATAAACATTTAGATTTGACCAATGTGTGTTGAGAAGAATTAAGTGGATCTAAAGATGGTCAGACCCTAACAAAGTGAAACATGCTTTTCCAGTTCATTTTTTTTAACTGATGCCTTCTTGCATTTGTCTGAGAAGAATGGGCAATTTGTAAACTTAGTAGGAGCTGCATGATCTCTGATGGTTGCGTGCATCTCACTAGAGCTCCTGTTAGAAAAGGCTGCTGCTTTGCAGTCAAGAGTACATTCTAGCTTCCTTATTCAGAGTGGGCATGGAGCTGGCGCAGTGGAGAATCTGTGACAGACTTCCTGGTCCCAGTGACTCAGTAGACTAAGTCTCAGAAGGGTGCCAAGGGCTGGATGAGAGGTGAGGATCTCAGCCTAGAGAGGTCGTGAGGTTTTGTCTGTGCAGAACCTGGCGAGAGTGTTTTGGAGTTACTCGGCTTTGATGATCAGGAGCATGCTAGTAAGATTCGTGGGTGTACACGAGGATAGGTGCATCTTCCAGGTATTGTATGTAAGAGTGGATTACACAAAGATCTTTGCCAACAGAATGAGAAACAAACCCTCAGCAGGCTTGCAACACATACGCAAAAGGCAGGCAGAATCCTGGGCCAGGTCTCTGTGTTTGTTGATGCAGCAAACGCAGGGGTGAGCAGGTGGGGCCAACAGATGCTTCTGGTGCTCCTGTAGTAAGTGACATCACCCAGATTCCTGTCTGGTGGCCCTGCAGTCTCCTGTGGGAGTGCTGGGATTACCGGCGTGTGCCACCACACCTGGCTGTTTGTGAATTTGTAAAAGATGTTCTTATGTACTTTGTACAGGACTGAGGTAAGGTCAGATGTATTTTATTTGTACTCTTTTCTTTTTTTTGGTACCAGGGATTGAACTCACAACTTTGCACTTGCCAGGCAAGCACTTGTGCCACTGAGCTAAATCCCTTGCCCCTGTACTCTTTTCTTTTTTTTGTTTTTGTTTTTTGTTTTTTGAGACAGGGTCTTGTTATGTAGCCCAGGCTGGCCTTGAACTCATAGCCATCCTCCTACCTCAGCCTCCCATGTGCTGAGATTCTAGGCGTGCACACACCCTACCTCCCTGGCTATTTGTACTCTTTCCTTATAACCCAGAGTACATTGTGAGCAATGTGGAAATAAATCTGACCTTCATGGGGTGGCGGAAGTGTGTGGAACAGATCTCAGGGGGCAAGGGTATAGCTAAGTGGTGGAATGCTTGTTAGCATGAGTGAGGCCTTGGTTTTGACCCATGACACCTAGGTTTGATCTCTGGCACCACAAAAACGAAACAAAAAAACTCACCTAGTCTTGGATCTATTTTACCTATATTTTCTCTCCCACTCCCCTCTACCCAGTACTGGGGATTGAACCCAGGGCCTTGCTAGGGCTCAGCAATTATAGTATGAGGTAGTATTCTATTGCTGAGGTGCATCCCACACCCTTTTTTTTTTTTTTATTTTGAGACAGGCTCTTGCTGAGTTGTCGGGACTGGTTTCAAACTTGTGATCCTCTTGCCTCAGCCTCCCAGAGTACTGGGATTACAGCCATGTGCCACATACCAGACTAATTTTTACCTATACAGTACTGTATTTCCAGGGCCTACTGGAGTGCCTGGCATAGAGCAGGCACTACACAAATGAATGTTTTTCTTATTCATCTGGTTCCCTTTCAAACTTCAAAGTCAATTCTTATTCATTCTGTAAGTCTGGTTATAAAATGTAATTCTTTTCTACTAAGGATATGTACTTTTTATAGGGGAAACAAAAACTTTTGCTGGGCATGGTGGCATACACCTGTAATCCCAGCACTCGGGAGGCTGAGGCTGGAGGATCACTATGAGTTCAAGGCCAGCCTGGGCTACATAGTGAGTTCAAGTCCAGCCTAAACTACATAGTGAGACCCCATCTCAACAAACAAACAAAAATTTTCTTCACTTCTATGTGAACACTTAAGTATGGTATATGTACATAGTTGGAGATCAACAGATATTTTTGGTTTTCAAATCAGGGTGTTGCTCTGTACTTTAGGCTGGCCTCAACTCGTGACAGTCCTCCTTCCTCAGCCTCTTGAATGCTGGGATTACAGGTGTGCATGCTATGCCTGGCAACAGATCATTTTAGAGGAATGAAGGACCATTTTGACTCCCTCTTAACTTACTTTATTTTAATAAGGACTTGGAAGAACTACTAAAAGAGAAATATTACCTGAAAAAACATGACAGGTAACAAGGATCTTCTGAATAGTACTGTTCAAGTTTGTCTCATCCCAGCATGGTAAAAGGATTCCAAAAAGTGAGCAAATATTGTTTGTTGCTCAGAACCAATAAAGATATGTCAGTGTGCAAAAAATGCTAAGCACCAAACAGTTAAACAAAACGTATCTGATAGTATGATTTCAGCAAGTTACTTTGCTTTTGACTTTTCATCTTGTAACATTAATCCAAGCACTGGTGCAGAGGCCTTGCCTTGCTTAGATTACTGGTGCTAATGGATAAACAAGCATGTGGGGCAGTAGGTTTTGGCTTTGAAATGTTATGCTGAAATGTACATAACTTGCTGTTGTGCTCTTACAAGGAATGATGCAAAGTTAGGTGGACGAGGTGATTTGATACCAACCATCAAATTCCGGCACTGCTCTCTGTTGAGAAATCGACGCTGCACTGTAGCATACCTGTAAGTTACTCAGTTTTATCTGGGGTGGTACGGAACCTGGAAGGGTTTTTCATGTTGTTTGGTTTTCTAGGTAAATTTTGCAAGTGGTAGATTTGAGTCTTTATAAAAATTCTAAATTTTTATTTTCATTTTAAGACTTTTTATTATGAAAAATCAATTGCAATATTCATAAAAGAAGAAAGAATAATACAACAAAACCTATGGCGTCATTAGATCTTCTTGAGACTTTGCTTTTCTCTTGGGGTACTGGGGATTAAACCCAGAGCCTTGGCATGCTAGGCTGTGCTCTGCCATTGAGCCACGTCCCCAGCTCTTTAATCACTTAATAATTTATTCCTTTTTTTTTTTTTTTTGGAGATAAGGTCTTGCTATGTAGTTCAGGCTGGCCTTGAACTCACTCACTAGCCCAGGGTGGCCTCACACTTGCAGTGATCCTCCTGCCTCAGCCTCCCTAATGCTGGGATTACAGGTGTGTACCACCATACCTTGCTTAAATAATTAATTATTATTATT
>RJWT010039973.1:0-12586 GCA_004365215.1 Cuniculus paca | reverse complement strand
GTATTTCTGTTCTAATTTCTTTTGTAGCCTCATGGAGTTGTCTCTTTACTTCAGTTGCCATCCCTTCAGAAACTTCAGGTGTGTGACTCCCAATCTCTTCCACATTTACATCTCCTAGACTTACTCTGCTTGGTTTGGAGTCCAGAGACTGCCTTTTGCTTCTTCTTCTTGATACTCCTCTGGGTTCTTCCAAACAAGTGGGTAGTGGGTCCCAGGCACTTCCCACATCGGCTACAATTTCTCAGAAGCATGACTGGTTCTCCTAACCAGTGCTGACTATGGGTAAGCAATGGTGGCCACTTGGTGTGCTATTGCAGGGCTGGCTGCTGTTTTTCCCAGCCCATGCTGGCTACTTGGGGTGGGAAGCATCCCTGATGGGGACTGGAATGCACATGGGTGCAGGGCTAGCCACTGCCTCCCAACCAAGCTGTCTGTCTATAGGTAACAAAAGAAACTGTGCCACATAGTCTACCTGTTCAGAAACCCAGAGATATATAACACATGCAAGAATTTGTATCTCATCTTGACAATCATTGTCAATCACACTAGGCATAATAGTTATTCTTTTTAAGTTTAGAAAAGTCCTTTGAGGTACAAGACCTACCTTTTTCTCAGACATGGGTCACAAATTTCTGTGTGAACTGGGGTAGATTTGTCACCTCCAAGAAGAGTGACTCTGTCAGTGCCTGCATGGCAAGCACAAGGCCCTGAGTTTGATTACCAGTACCAAAAAATAAATAAATAAATAAAAAATAAATAGTAAAACACCAGATTCTGCAATCTACAGAAAGATCTAATTTTGCATCAGATCTGTATTGTTCTCCTGGTAAGGAAATTAACATCTCTCCAGGGAGCCATTTTTGGGGTTGTGGTTGAATTTGCTGGCAGTTTGTATTGGGTAAAGTTGATTGATATTTTGATTCACAGTTTTCATTTCATCTATTAACTGACTGGTCAGAGGGACAGGCTTTCCTCTCATGTTTTGGCAAAGGCTAACTGTCCTTAAGGAATTTAGGATGACAGTGTTTGGCCCAAGCCTCTCTTTTTGGCATCTTGAACAGGATGGAGGCACATGACCTAAGCCCTCTATGCCAGAGGCATTGCTCCCTTGACCTGCTGCAGCAGTAGCATCTCTTCTATTGCATCTACCAAGAACTCTGAAATTTTTTCTCATATGTCCCCTTTTCCAAAGTTCGGGCCTATTATATTGCATTTGCAAAACCGGACATAACCTGAGCCATCAAAGTGATCTCATATCATTCAGTTCCAATATCCTGACAAGCTGGAATACATGTTAAATCAGTAGTTGAATTTACAGGATTTAAAGTTTGTTTGCGGTCTTGATTGACATTTGCATAAGCCAGTTATAGAATTAAAAACTCCACAGCTTTTGTGATTATAACCTGTCAATGAACAGCTTGTTGTAACTTTGTCACAAATTAAGCAAGGGGCTCCTTAGAACCTTAAAGAGTATGTAAAAATGCCTGCACGTGTGATCCATCCTCTAGAATAGTTAAACAGGACCCTTTTGATCAATCTGCCAATTGTGGATATAGTTCATCAGGACAATGAATCTTTTCTCTGGGGGTGCATTTTGTTCCATCCCAGAAAGTATTTCCTCATGTATATCCAGACACAGATTAGGAAACATTCTGTTTATATAAGCCTGCTCCAAAACAAGATTTCTTAACTTCACATCAAAATGCAGGAATTGAGCAGGAGACATGCACCTTTGTGCTAGATGCTTGATGTCATAAGGTGGCAATTGATATGTATACAAAACATTTTGTGAGAGTTCCACATAAAGGGACTTTGAAATTCTTTTAACCACACTTTGTCTGAGATTTTTTTAGCACTTGTAATTCAAAAGGCATATGAATAAAGTCCTCCCTGCCATCAGCATTTCCGTAAGTTCCAACTAGGAATCAAGCAGAGGTGCCAATGATTTCTGCTTTTGTAGCTTCTGCTCCACTTAAAATCTGCACATTTCTGACTTTTGACTGCAGATGCCTCTGCTGGGAGCTCTTTTGTTTCCTCTGTGTCCAAATCAGAAACTCTAGGCTGCAAGCTCTGTAATGGACTCAAAACTGAATGAACCAGATTTCAAGTTGAGAGCCTCTCAAGGGTAAGGATTATTTTTTACTACATCTTTTTATGATTTTTTTCCAGCTTTTTCCCAATTATCAATATCTACAGTGCCTTTCTGAGGAAACCATAGATTATGTTTGGTGACCTTTTGTAATATTTTTGTTAGGTCTTTTGTTGGCACATGAACACCTGAGCATTTGAGTAGGCCTGGGATCACCTGTATGTATCTTTGCTTCTTGGTTGAAAAACTTTGACCCGTTTTACTCCCAGATAAAATGGCTAGTTCTTGCCCTTTAAGGTTTCTCTTCCATCTCTTCTCTCGGCACCCACGGTGAAGTTTGTTCCTGTGAAAGTCTTTTCCATCTCCCACACTTTCCACTCTAAGTAGACTGACTCATTCAGGCTAAAAATTCCCAATCCAAAGATTTTAGGTCCCTGGTCTGAGTGCCAATTGTCCCAAATCGATCAGACCTGCAACTTCTCAAAAAAGTGGATAGTGAAGGCTTAAATAAAAGAGATAAAGTGGTATGATTTTAGGGCTCCAGGAGGATCAAAATCATCCAGCAGAATTTGAGAAGCTCTGGGGCCTAAGACAAAGAACTTCCCTGGGTGGCCTGTATTTATTTGGTTCTCAAATAAGGGAAAGGAATACTGAGTAAAGCACTGGAAACTGAGCAGGGCTTTGGGAGTCAGTACAAAGACTGCCTCAAGTAGTAAATTATGATAATTAGGAGAACTACATTATGTCCAGGTTGACATTAATGGCAGGAGTCAGACACCTGCAGCTACAGTGTCTGTCTAGTTAATTGGAGTTGGAGCCAGGCATATACAGCTGTGGTCTTGTCATTTGAGGCATCACTGGCATCACAGGCCATTACAGGCCTCACCTGCGAACAGTGATTCATAGAGGTTGACTTACTATGCATCAGCTGTTCATCTCCAGTCCATGGACCTAGGCCTGGGGCAGATTCACAAGCAAACACAGAAAGCCAATTGGTTAATTTTAAATCCTGCACAAAAGCACTTCATAGTGGTCTCCATCACTGAGAGACATAAAGAAACATATGCTCACAAAATTTATAGGTATTTTTTTTCTTCTTGAGCCTCACAGACAGCAGACATGGATAATATTTCTCTATAACTAGAAAAAAAACTTCAAATAAAACATTATTTATTTAGGGGAGTATTTTCTTAGAGTTCTTAAGGTTCCTGTTTTATTGACATTCTTTGCTGATAGCACTAATACAAAAGTAACTTTTTGTCAGAGGGGGAAGTTATTGAAACCAGACCCAAATGAAGTAATTACAATGCTTTCTGCAAATTAAAATAAGACAGTGATCCAATTGGACTCCCTGGAATTTTACCACCATTATCTTTTCTAGGGAGTATATTGGAAGCAGTGGAACATTCTCTTGGTACAAAAAGACTGGAAAATACTTCTGATACGAATTAATTATCCCATCAGGTGATTCACTGGCTCCAAAGAATACAATTCTCTCCGGTCTACCCATTATTAGCAGGACCTTAATTTGCCTTCATAGTCATAACAGCCTCTTGTAATCTGGGACTGTGTTCCTGAGTATTTAATTCTACAGGGGAAATTAAGACTTTGAGACTAAGGAACGTTACTTTTTCTCTTTTCCCAAGCCTCAGCCTAGGAGCTGAATTAATCTGTAAAGAAAGAAAAAAGCTACCAATGGCAGTGAATTTTTATTTTCAAAGGGAATATCTAACCTTAGAAGTCATCAGGGACATAGCATGCACTGTCTAATACTAACGTGATAGACAAGATTCAGTGTTTGTGAACATTCAAAACAAAGAGAGGATTCATAAACTGAGTGTGTGTGAAACTTATGCACATTACACACACACATACATACACACATATTCATATATTGCTAAACCTGGTTCCACACAATGACACATAAATTTATATGTCTACTCAAAGAAATGCAGGTGAATGTTCATCGTAACATTATTAGTAATAAGAAAAGGGAAGACAACTAACTGTCCAGTCATCAACATTAGAGGAGACAATTACTGATATTTTTGCTCAAACAAGTACTGCATAGCAACAATTAACTTACTGCAACTACATGCACAAGCTTCACATGGTTTGCAATAAGATTATAATTTTTTTTCAGATTACAAGATTTGAAATAAGACTCAAGTGTCAAATAATTAGAAATATGCTGAACAGGGTCATTTTGATCTCAGGATTATTGAACATTCCCCAGAGAATGAATCCATTCAAAGACATACAATTTTCCCCATCCATTCTTTTTTATTTTGTTTTCTGTAGGGCTAAAAACATGTCAAGAGATTGATAGGGAGAATTTTTAATTCTTAACTGTGTCAAAAAATAGAATCAGAAAAGTCTATTTTAGTTGCTCCCCAAAACTTTTTAGTACTATAATAAAACATCTGAGCTAGTATTCTTTAGAAACATCTGAGCTAATATTCTTTAGAAAGAGCAGGATTTATTTCAGTGCAGTTTTGGGGGCTTCAGCTGTCACCATTTATTTGGCTCCTTTGCTTTTGGGCCTGTGGCAAGAAATCTCGTTTGGTAGTTAAGAGTGGTATAGGAAGCCGGTGTCCAGGTGCTACCTGGGAAGTAAGCAAGGAGAGAGAAAACATGTGCCCGGGTCTCAGTAGCACAGTGAAGGACACATCCGCCAAGGATGGGAAGAGTCCCAGCTACCCCGCCTCTCAACAGACCCAACACTTACTTCCAAGAGCTCCCTGGGCACAGGAGCTTCCTGGTCACTTACCCAATTTACATGAGGTACGAGTAAAGTTGGGTGTGCACTACTATGACATCTCTGATATTCAGGAATCAAAGACCCTGCTTAAATACATTTAGTCTTCTGAATCCCATTCTAGGTACCTTTCATCATTGCTGTTTATATTTCAGATTAAAAAAAGGAAAAAAAACATAGTCCTATATTATATATAAACTTAATGTGACTCATCTTTTTCATACTTGCACCAATATTGTACTGCTCTCTCTCCTTGATCTGCCGTTTTCTGACTCTCTCTCTCTGCCTCTCTGCCTTTCGTTCCTGTTTTCTTTCTTTTATTTTCAGTACTTGGAATTGAGCTCAGGGTTTCACACTGAATTACATCTGAGTTATACTCCTCACCCTTCATTGTCAGTGTCTTTATTTGTATCTGAGCCAGCCTCTCCCTAATTTCTAAGTGGGCTAGCATGGGCTGGAACGCAGCATCCTTCAGCCTCACCTCTGTGAAAGCTGGGATTAACAGAATAAGCCATTACAATTGCTTATCTTCACCTTTAGCTTTAGCCTAAAAAGTTTTACATTAGCAATTTCACACCAGCAGCCAGGAACATGAGAAGATCCCTGGCTCATGTTTCTGTGATTGTAATAGATAATTAAGAAAGCCAGTGCATCTTATGTTGGCCTTCAAATGTAAAAATTCAGTTTATTCACTGCTTGGGTCATCAAAAAACTAGGGACAGGTAACTAGGGAAAATATCAAGGAAATACAAAGATGGGTGTTTCATATTCTCAAGAAATTATTATTCGTGTCTTTGTAGATTGTTTACCTTTCCATTCATAGCCATTTTATATATATTTTAGGAGGTAGTGTGTGTCAATGTGTATGTAAATTTTCATATGTTTGACATGTACCATACCCTCAGGGAAATTTCGTTCAACATCTAGTAAACACTCAAAAATGTTATGTTACCTTGTTTTCTTGCTTTGTGTTTCTGTTTTGTGTGTTCCAGGCATGATGTAAGAGCTTTGGAAAACAAGAATGAAAGATGCAGCCCTGGGGAAACAATATTCTTACTTTTAAAAAAATGTCTATTGGTGCAATTTAGATAATACATACTGATCACATCAACGATAGGGAACTTGAACCTGTATGAGATATCTTGTTTCCCCATTCTCCAAAACAAAGTTCACTTTTTCATACTGGACATAATGACTAAAAAAGTAAGCATAGATAATGATTTAGGAGAAATGATTTTGAATACTAAATGGGAGCCTTTTACTATGGAGGACATGATGAAGAAGGAAGAAAAACAAGAATGAGAGACACTGATGCTCAATTGTTGAAGAACTCAGAAGTCATTTACCAGGACCTTTTAAATTTGTGTTTAAAACCTCAACTGCAGACACTACTTTCATTTCCAAACATAATCGACCTATCTAGCACTATTCCCCTCATGATTTCAATAATTGCTGAGAGTCTAGCTTAACGTTCCTTCCTCCCTTGCATGTATCCCTGTAGGTCTGAGACTTAACATCTGTATGTAAGAAAGACTTCTCCTGCACTCTAGCTTTGGACATTTTCTCTGGATTATAACGACATGCTTATTACTTCAGGATTGTTTTCAGTTTACTGTGAATTGCCTGCTCATTTTACTTCATTTATATTCCTTCCATTAGAATATAAGATTCACTGTTAAATAAACTAGGTTTGCCATGAAATACAGAATGCCAAGAGACAGTTACTAACCTCTTAATAAACCTCGGTATAATTGAATTGAATGAGAACATAGAAAATGTAACTTTCGTACAATTGAGAAAATCAGGAAAACTTACCACAGGGAAGTACCGTGTATTAATTCATTATAAAAAAGAGATGTCACACATTTGGAGATCAGCAACATTTTCATACAATTAAATATTAGTTTAAAGACTTATTTCAGTAAACTATGCAGTACACTGAATTCGTTGTGAACAATGCAATGTAATTTTTCAAAACAACCACCATTCTAAGTCTGTTGCATGTAGATATAATACAATCAGTTAAAACCACTTAATATTTCTCAGCCTCTGAAGGGCCTCTTTCACATCCTTGTTCCGCAGGCTGTAAATCAGGGGGTTCAGCATGGGAATCACCAGGGTGTAGAACAGTGAGGTAATTTTGTCCTGATCTAGGGAGTAGGCAGAACTGGGACGGAGGTATATGAAGAGAATGGTTCCCTGGAAGATGGCAACTGCCATGAGGTGGGAGGTGCAGGTGGAGAAAGCTTTGAACCTTCCCTCAGCAGAGCGGATCTTCATGACGGACAAGATGATATAGCAATAAGAAATAAGGACTCCTGAGATAGTGCTCACCTCAATGAATCCAAAAACAGTGAATAAAGCCAGCTCATTGACTCGTGTGTCAGAACAAGAAAGGAGAAAAAGAGGAGGTAAATCACAGAAGAAATGATTGATCTCATTAGACCCACAGAAGCATAAGCGAAATGCCAGTGTGGTGTGGATCAGAGCATCTGTGAGTCCCACCAGGTAGACCCCAGCCACGAGCAGGGAGCACAATCTGCTGGACATGCGGGCTGTGTAGAGCAAGGGGTTGCTGATGGCCTGGTACCTGTCAAAGGCCATCACTGCCAGCAGCACACATTCAGCATCTGCAAAGACACAGAAGATCAGAAACTGCAGGGCGCAGCCCAAGAAAGGGATTGAGTTCTTCTCAGCCATGAAGTCCGCCAGCATCTTAGGTCCGATTGCTGTGGAATAGCAGAGGTCACAGAAAGAGAGGTGGCTGAGGAAGAAATACATGGGTGTGTGCAGGTGGGGATCCGCTATTATTAAAGTCATCATTCCAAGGTTTGCTAAGAGATCAATGAGATAAACAAGGAGAAATATGCTGAAAAGTGTCACTCTGACCTCTGTGTTATCAGTAATTCCCATGAAAATGAATTCTTTCAAGGCAGAACAATTTCCCCTGTTCATTCTTCTTGTGGTGTCTAAATTTCAAAATATGAGAGCTACATTTTACTTCTTCTGAACATTGCAAAATATCTGCAAAACTGAGCAACTTTTGTTTCTGTAGTTTTTTTTTTTTTTTCTCTTCACAACATACCCACTGCATGCTCTTAAGAACAGGAAGGTCATCAATTCAAGATAGCACTTTGGAAATTTTGAGTGAAATCTAAATATAAATCATAATATATGTGCTTTTTTATATCTTCTCTAATTTCTCTTGACCTTTTATTGCCTTACTTCAGCTAATATATATTTGATGATCTGAAATCTCAGTACATCTTCCAAATAATATCAATGAAACACAATTTTTAGAGAAATTATATTAGGAGAAATATAAAGTAGAGCTTGCTATATTTCTTAAAATTAATCATCAATAGGGAAAAATTACACTTTTTTAGCCTCATAAAATTCATTATGGTTTAAAAACACTATTTATTAGTTTTTGAATAAATGGTATCACTGACAAATAAGGGTGAATATTGTAATTTTTTTCTTCTGTGTCTGTAGCATTTGATAAGCCATGAAAGAAATATTATTATCTTTTTCCTAAAAACATATTATCATTTTGCCATAGTGCTCATTGCTTAATGTAGAGGTAATTGAAGGTAAAAGATTAGTCTTCTGATCACTCAGAAACATAAGCTAAAATGCAAGTGAAAAACTATATTTTAAGTCATACATTTGGATTGCATCATATTTTATGAGTGTATTGTTTACATTATGCAAATATGCATTTATAAAAAATTGAAAACAAGATGAACAATTACAAGTTGGAGATGTGTAGCTCCTGTTGCTTGAGATCATAAGTACACTAAATATATTATGTATTTTCATGTGTGCATGACTCTTAATGAAAAATATGAGAAATGAAAAACAAGAGAGGTATATATGTGAGAGCTTTTGTTTGATTATTTTGATTAGGTTAGTTTGCTATGCGGTGTTCATGCACTTAAAATTTTCCATATTCACATGGTGAATTTGTAAAGTGATACTTCAAATATGTACTAATTAGGTAAGAAAAATCTCTTAAATTTATGTGCATACTTACCCAAAGATAAAATGAATAAAACCTGCCTGTGAACTCAGACAAAAGGCAAATAAGAAAATGGGGTCAGTGAGAGTCTTTTAGTTCTGAGTAACAATCATCAACTTTGAAAATTAGATGTCAGATTATGTCCTACTAAACAATCTGGCATACAGTCTTTAAATTTTCTCTAATCACTTATGCTTTTTAACTTCTTTTTTTAAGCCGTATTTTTTTAAACTAGGAAACTCATCAGCTTACCAAAGATGAGTGATGCTTTGGTAACTGAACATTATTAGACCAATGGTAATTTATTATAACAGGCAGCTTTTGGGACTTAGCTCCCTGAAGCTGCTTTTTTAGGCTTTGCTGTGGTATAAACATGTAATTAATTGTATTTCTGGATCTGTGTTTTCCCCTGTGAATACAAGAACCACTGAATCACAGGTTGAGCTTAAGTCTTCATTATCATTACCAACTCACATATGTCAGACTGAAATTGCAAATAATCTTATGCCATATAATATGCACAGTATATAGGAATATTCTGGTATGAAGTAAAATCTGTCTCATCTAGGCTAGACTGAAGCAGAATGAAATAAAACCCAACAGCCTCCCAAAGAATCATTACCAAACCTTTCTACTCTTCATTTGTACAAGTTCTCACACATTCTTTTTCCCCAAATTACTAAACTATTACTAACTTTCAATGATATGTTAATGGAGATATAACACATGTACTCAGACTCCACACTGGATCTTTCTTTGGTGTGCAGCACAAACCAAAGGCTTCAGAGTGACTGCAGAGTATGTTTCAAGAGATAAGTGAACACATAAGGAATAGGAGTGATCCTATCCTCTCCTTTCCCTGCAGTCTTTGGCAACTCTCAGCTGCTTTCTTACTGTGAGTGTTTATCTATTCTGGAGATAAATATAAGCAGATTCGCCCAGTCTGTGCCTTTTTGTGTTAGTCCTTGCTTTACAAATATACCAAAAGTGTAGCATTTTCAGAATTTCCTTCCAGTGGGTGGATAAATGATACGTTGTTTTATGGAAAGGATGCATTTTGTTTATCCATATATCTGAAACATAGCTTGTAAATTGTTTCTATTTTTTGGCTCCTGGGACTAATAATGCCACAGATATTAATTTATTTATGGCCTTCAATCACCAGGATTCTTGGCACATTCCCACTCAAAATCACTTCTCATCCTTCCAAATTTCACTAATTTTATGACTGTGCCATGCACTCTACACTGAGTAGAAATGGATGAGAGATTATATTTAGCTATGCAGTTTTTATTTATGTAAGAAATTCTCTACTACTTCTAAGTCATTAGGAATAATGTTTGTGCTTACAGGGTTTTTATTTTGAATTTGGAAAGACAATTCCTTAACCAGTATTCTTTATTAACTGAATAAAACTTTCAATGCTGAAGCATGATGAACAAAAATTAGAAATTCATCGCACTTGTGGACTTCATTCTGGTAGCATAATTCATATGTGTAAGGATGATCCATTTAAGAATTATGGGTGAATAGTGATCTTTCTAAAGCTTATAAAGTTCCAGGTTTGTTTCTAAAAATGATTTCACTTGCTTTTCTTATAATTGTTCTTCATAAAATTGAAAATTAATGATAACTTGACTTTAATATTCTACAAGTATTTTCCCAGACAGTAAAAAGTTCTTCCTGTTGCTCAAACCTTGGTCCACTGCTGTGACACCTGGTTTGCCAGCGTTGTTTCCAAAGGACCTGAGCCAGCCCTGCTCCCACGACGGCCTGACTGAAATGTCTGTCTCCCTGTTTCTGTATGTGAGCTGCACATGTATTTCTTTGTTTGATGACTGAGCTAGGTCTTTGAAGAGCACCAAATAAAAGTATAAAAGAAAAAGAAAGGAAAGAGATCACACATAGTCTTGTTTTTGTTTTTAATATTAAAAGATAAAAGTAAATTTCAGAACTCCAGAATGGGCTAATAATGTTCTGGGTTGATTGAAGATGACCATACTTTTGGAAAACTCTTCCTTAGCTTTATTTGTCCTCCCTTTGAAATTTTGCTGGTATTTCATTGCTTTGACCTATATAAAACTGTTTCAGATACCTATCCCATGCTCACTCTTAATTGTTAATTTGTTTATTTATATCTGAGCCAGCCTTTCCCTAATTTTCTAAGCAGCCTAGGATGGGCTGGAATTTGCCATCCTCCAGCCTCACCACCCAGAACTCTGGAATTAATGGTATGAACCACTTCACCTGCTCACCCTGGCCTTTAGTTCTATCCTGAAGCGTTTTACTTTGGGAATTTTACACCAGCAGCAAGAAACACAGGACAACCCCTGGCTTTTACTTCATAATTGTAATGGGTAGTTAAGAAAGCCAATGTCGGCCTTCAAATGTGTAAATATACCCATGGCTTCTCAACCAGTTCATTCACTGCTTGAGTCATCAAAAAAACTAGAGTGGTAACAAAGGACAATATCAAGGGAACATACATAAGGGTGTTTCATATCCTCAGAAAATTATTATTCATGTCTTTGTAGATCTTCACCTTTTCATTCAAAGACATTTCATGTATATTTCAGGTGGTAGTGGGTTGTCAGGTATAGGTAAGTTTTTGTGTACATTTAACACATATCATACCCTCACCATCCAGTAAAGACTCAAAAATAGTATGTTAATTTTTATTCTTTCTTTGCTTTCCCACTTTGTGTCCCAAATAAGATGTACGAGTTTTGGCAGGCGGCACGGAGGCGCGCGTGGCTGCGGCCGGTCGCGCTGGGCCTGCACCTGCCGGGATCTGACCCGCGGCTCCAGGGCTCGGGGGGCGGGGGGAAGGCGGCCCTGGGCGGCCGGTGGGGCCCGGCAAGCGCCACCAGCGCGTATGAAAATCCATGGACAATTCCAAACATGTTGTCAATGACAAGGATTGGCTTGGCCCCGGTTTTGGGCTATTTGATTATTGAAGAAGATTTTCATGTTGCACTAGGAGTTTTTGCTTTAGCTGGACTCACTGATTTGTTCCACTTACTTCTATGAAAATGTCAAGAGATGTAATGTTGATTGCTGCTGTTTTTTTATGTCAGATATCGAACTCTCCCAACACCACGAACACTAGCTAAGTATTTCAATCCTTGCGATGCTACTGCTAGGTTAAAATCAACCTTCATCAGCAAGGCGAACACAGCGGTCCAGTTAATCTTGGTGGCAACTTCTTTGCCAGCTCCAGTTTTCAATTATGCTGACAGCATTTATCTTCAGATGCTGTGGTGTTTTACAGCTTTTACCACGGCCACATCAGCTTACAGTTACTACCATTATGGTCGCAAAACTGTTCAGGTGATAACACATGAAAGTCACCTGTCACGGTCAGCAAGGAAGCAATAGACATGGGCCACAGCAGCAGAGCCAGCAGAAATCTGCAGTTTCGCTGCGTCATGTGCAGCTTGCAAAGGGACTTGTCAGAACAAACCATGTCATCGGAATTGAAGTAGTGTGCATCGAAGAGAAGCTTGATCACGGGCAGATGCAGAATTTCCAAATGTATTTTTAAAATACAAGTAAAACTATAATTTAGAATTTTTAATCTTAGGTTTCTTGATACATTTATAAGAAATTATTCCAATTATTATCAGTCTTTTTGGTACGTTTTTACAAAACAACTCAGCAAGGAAACAAAAGAGTCCACACCTCTAAGTAGACTTCAGATCGCTCCCCAAACAGTAGC
>RJWT010039972.1:0-12573 GCA_004365215.1 Cuniculus paca | reverse complement strand
CAGCAATCTGGATAAAATAAAAGGGACAGAAAAGAGGCTTGTTTCTCCCTTTTTGCTGCTGTTGCTTTTGCTGTCTTCTACTGACATGAACTATTGCCCCTCTGCCATGTGCCACCCTTGCCTTGGAGCCAGTCGATATGAACTGAAACCACTACAAACTGTGAGCTAAATAAACCCTTTCCCCTTCTACTTTGGGTGTCAGGTATTTTATCTCAGTAACAAGGAAAGTAACTAAGACACTCATGATATATATATATATATATATATATATATATATATATATATATTTCAAAATGCCTACATGTTTGCAGTCTTTGCAATTAAGGAAAAAAAACAGTCTGACACTTTTGTCTTGTTTGTTAATTTATCTGAAAATTCATCGGCATGAGTTCCAGCAGCTTTGACTCAAACCCTGGTTCCCACAATTCCAACGTTTGTGATTTTCAACCACTATGTTCCACATTGCTCTTTGAAATATAAAGATATCGGTCCCAGATGCAGCTATCTCCAAAAAGAATCCTCTCTCCAGCCATTCAAACCCATGAAAGTAACAGCAGAGCTCCCAGATCAAAGCCTACTGGCGCTTTTTTTGTTTTTGTTTTTGTACCAGGAATCAAACTTAGGCCCTCATGCTTGCCAGGCAGGCGCTGTGCTACTGAGCTATATCCCCTATCTGATACTGGCTTTTCGATGAAAGAAAATGCAAGAGCTTCATTTTTTCTGAGCTAAGAATCACTTAAGAGAATTGTAGGCTTCTAGTAACAAAAATAAAGTATCTTTCGAGAAGGACAAAAATTCCACTTTTGACAATATCCACTGTGTCTCATCTAGGTTGTCTTTGGGTCATGAGCAGAGCAGACTATCAAAGTTCAGGTAATCAGGCAGTAGGCCTAAATAGGATGATGGGGTGTGACTTAGGAAAATGGTGAGAGTGATCACCTCTTTAACAGGTGCTGTGTGTCAGCTGAGCCTCCCAATAGATGCACGTTAAGGTACTGTACTTTTGGAACTTGTGCTCATCAACAAACATGGCAAGTTGTTAAAGCAGAGATATAAGAAAGTTGGAAAAATGAGACCCTAGCCTGGCATGTTCTCATACTTTGTCAGGTGGATCAGTAAGTGACTACATCATGGTTGGACTCTTTACATGAATACTTAATAATTATGTTACATAAGGGACTTGCTAAGTGCAGGGCACCACACTACTTTTCACAGAAATGACCACCAGGCACCTTCACAAAACACAAGCAGATGAAAGACACCATTATCCCATTTACAGACATGAGCATGTTACTGACTGTGTTGTCCTCCAGTCTCCACTTTGTTTCTCTGCTCTGCTCCTCTTCATAGCAGAAGTCTCTGAAAGCATCATCTATACCCACTGCACTCGGTTCAGTGAGTGCTGACAGCTCACCCTACTAGACATATCCAGGTTCAATCCCTCTCTATCTCCCACTTCCCCATTGCACCCTAGAAAAGGCCACCATCATTTTTTCGTCTGATCTTGCAAAAGATCCCTCACTAGTCTCCCTGCTTCTATTCAACCTAGTTTTCACACAGTAGACAAAGGCATTTTTAAAGCAAAGATCACAAGATACCACTGTCCTGATCAGAATCCTCCAGATCCCCTAATGTAGCCACCCTTTTCTCTGCTTTGCTCACTGCAGTCCAGTCACCTTGGCATTGCTGTGACTTTTCCAACATGAAGAGCCTTGAGCTCACTCTTCCTTTTGTCTGGGCTGTTCTTTCCAGAGCCCCTCCACCCTTACTCCCTCTTTTCATTTGGGTCTCTGTTTCAAATCCCCTCCTTAATAGGTCTGTAATATGATCCTCCCTCATACCTTGCTTTGCTTTTATTCTTAATACATCTCATAATGATCCTCCAATACGCATTGATCTGTTTGTTAATTTTCTGTCTTTTTTCATTAGGATATAAGCTTCATGAGGGCGGAGAATTTCTAACACAAATTTTCATTCCCAGTTCCCAGAACTTGCTGGCACATAGAAAGTAATCAACATTCATTGAATGAAAGCAAAGTAAACAAATTAATAGAGGCAAATTCAAAGGGTGTCCAGTGCATACAGAGTCACTTTATCATATATTTTCATTTGACCAGAGCTGGCTAACATGAGGATCATGAAAAGAAGTTTTTTCAACCTCTTGTCACCATCAAAATTTGCACGTTCAGTGTTAACAGTTAATTTTTCAACTTTTTTTACATATGAACCCTAAGATATAACCAAATAGTGAACATTTAAAAAATGTTATTAAAGTCATGAAAAAGTGAGATTGGATTTTAGAGGAGAAAATCACTAACTGGATACTGTCACCAAGAGTCAAATGTTTATGAATAAATATATACAATATATAGATGAGTGGTTCCCTCAAAATAAGAGATAACTAGAAAACAAGCCCTAGCTGGTCATTACCGTGGTGATGGCCAGTGTAATGCAGATTACACCTCACTCTACTCTTGCTCGATAGTCATCTATGATGGAAGTAAGGTAAGTATAGGCTGATTGGGGCTGGCATTTTTTATCTCTAGTTTTCAAGGCTGATTATTTTCCAGTTAGGTCTTATTTGGGGTATATAAATCATGGAGCAAAAATGCCATAACATTAAGTTTTGAAAGAAAGAAAGAAAGAAAGAAAGAAAGAAAGAAAGAAAGAAAGAAAGATAGATAGATATTGCTCATGTCACCATTCTGTAGTTTCTATTTCAAGAATGTGAAGGAGCCAGAACAGTTTGATTGACTGTTCAAATTTTCTGCCATGTGACTTTCAAGGTTCTATTTCATTCCATTTTCCACAGACATAAAATGATGAAAAAAGCTCAGCTATACATCTTGATATTGGGGCACTTTCAGAACACATGTGCAAAGAGATTTTTAAAAAATTTTCTTCATATGCATTACCTATATTGATTGCAGTTTCCTGTTTATCTCCTGTCAAGATCCATATCTTTATGTTTGCTTTTAGTAAAGTTGATATGGTTTCTGGGACACGTGCTTGAAGAAGATCTTCAATGGCTGTGGCTCCGAGCAGCAGAAATTCCTACATGATTTTCGAAAAGTTTTTTATTACTAAAGATTTTTTAAAAATTAAAATGAAGTAGAATAAATTTGGACAAAAGATATACAGTCTAATAAAATACTTCATACACATATTTTTCCTGTTCTTGTTATTGGTCTATTTTACCACAATATGAGGCAGTGCAGCATGATGGTTAAGAACATAGGCTCGGGCCAGGGGTTTAGCTCAGTGGCACAACTGGCCTGCCTGGCAAGAACGAGGTCCTGAGTTCGATCCCCAATACTAAAAGAATAAAAAAAAACATAGGCTCTAGAAATTAGTAGATGAATGATCATAAACAAATTACTAAGACGTCTGCCTTAGTTTCCTCATCTGTAAAATGGAGGAGTGTAGGAAAATTCTATCAGAATTTTTGAGTTAACATTTGTAAGGAATTGAAATAATGTCTATCAGATTATAAATAGCAAATAGTATATACTATCTTAATTCTTATTACTTTATGATAAATCTTGATGTCTAGGTAAGTTCTTTGTCTTTATTATTATTCTCTAAAATTATCTTGATAATTCTAAGCTTCTTCCTATTTCAGTTTGAATTTTGCAACAAACTGGTCAAGTTCTGGGAAAACCCTATTGAGAGTCTGGTGTATTCCTGCATCATGTTACTTCTAGAATTACTACCCTTTTGTAATAAGCTTTTCTATACAGTATATACATTCACTCATTTATTTAAGCTTTTCAGTTTATCCCTAAGTGAAAACCTACAATTTTCTTTAAAGAGTTTGGATGCATTAAGTGGTTTATTTTAAACCTCACTGATTTTTAAAATACTTACATCCCTATTATAAGTTATTTCCCTACCACTGGAGGTAGATAGAGATTTGAAGGCAGATAACAAGGTAATAGAGCACATGACCTCACAGAATCTAGGATGTTTCTCAGAAGCCAACATAATCGAAGAGTAGTATTTTACATTGCTATCAGTTTTTAAAGTGAAATTAAGATATACAGCAAATGGATTCTATTTTGATTATTAGAATAAAATAATTTAATTGAAATATCATATAATAAATATTAAATTAAAATTCGAAAATGGTCATAAAGTTATTGGTCTTATTGACAAGTTGAATTATTATAAATGCGAAATTTTCAAATCAAATTGCTTCTCCTAGACATCTACTTTCATTATTCTATTTTTATGTCATTTCTGCTATAAAATTGTGTCATTCCCTAATACAGTTTCACTATATTATTATATTAAAACTTTGTATTTTAATGTGAGATGTCCCATAATTGGAAGAAAGTATTTTCAGTAAGGATTTATTATTCTGGGTATGTGATGTGAGTTTTTAAAAGAATTACTTTGCATAATTTTATGATAAAATCATCAACAAACCAGAAACAGAAAAGAATTTTCTTACCCTAATAAAAACATAGTTATCATCATACTTAGTGGAAAAGAACTAAATGCTTTCCCCTTAAAGTCATGAACAAAAGGAAGATGTCCAAATGTGTATTTGCACTACTTCTGTTGGAAGTTTGAGCCAAGACAATTGGGACAAAAAAAGGAGAAAGGAAGTTATCTAAAAAGAAAAGTAAGAAGAAAACTGTCTATAGTTTTCATCTTTATACAGAAATTTTACAGAATCCTCCAAGAAAAATATTAGAACTAGTGAGTTCACCAAAGTTGCAAGGTACAAAGAAGTCAGCTTTATTTCTATGCACTTGCAATGAGTAATCTAAAAAAATAAAATTAAGAAAAATCCCATTTACATGACACAAAAATAGTAAAATATACTTAGAAATATATTTAACAAATGAAGTGCAAAATTGTATTCATAAAACTATAAAGCATTGTTGATATAAATTATAGATTGATATAAATGCCCAACATCTGCTAATCAAAGATCAGATGACTTAATATATTCTAGTGCTGCTGTTGTATTCCCCAAGTTGATCTACATATTTAAAACAATCTCCATCAGAATCTCAACTGGTTACTACGTAAAAATTGACAAGCCAATTAAAAAATGATTTGGAATATCAAGGAACCCAGAATAGCCAAAACAAAGCAGAGGTCTTAATCTTCCTGATTTCAAAACTAGTTACAAAAAAAAAAAAAAAACTAGTTACAAAACAATAATAATCAAGATAATGTGGTACTGGCATAAGAACAGATGTGTAAGTCAATGGAATGGAAATGAGTGTTCAGAAATAAACCTCTGTGTCTATGGTCACCCAATTTCAAAAAAGATGCCAATGTACAAATGGTTTCTTCAAGAAATTATGCTGTGAAATTATGTTGTGGATATCCACATACACAAAAAGAATGCAGTTAAGCCATTAACTCACATTATATGCAAAATCAAAGGGAAATAGACAAAATACCTGAAGATAAGAGTTAAAAGTATATTGAGCCAGGGATATAGCTCAGCGACACGAGCGCCTGCTTGGCAAGTGAAAGGTCATGAGTTCAATCCTTGATACAAAAAAAAAAAACAAAAAAAAAACAGTTAAAAGTATTAAACTCTTAGAACAAAATACAGAAATAAATTTTGTGATGCTGCATTAAGGAAAACTTTCCAAGCAACTTAACAAAAAAATGAGTCAAACTTCCTCAGAATTAAAAACCTTTGTGCATCAAGATCATTCAGAAAAGGAATGCCTACAGAATGGAACAAAATAAGTTAGGCACGGTGGCACACAACTCTAACCCCAGCACTCTAAGAGACTGAAACAGGAGGACCACAAGTCAGAGCCCAGCCTATGCAACTTTTATCAGTGTTGCAGTGACTTAGTGAGACCCTATCTCAAAATTTAAAAAAAATTTTTTTAAAGTGTTGGTGATGTAGCTCAATGTGAGTGTCTTGGGTCTAATCCCCAGTATTGCCAATAGATTTACAAAAAAAAAGGAATAGAATATTTGGAAGTTACATATCTAACAAGGAACTTATATCCATCTAAAGAACTTATATCCATTTAAAGAACTCTTATAATTAAACAATAAAGAAAAATATGGGTAGATGGATGCAACTTGAGATCATGCTCATGGATGAAATGGTTCAGTTACTTGGGTGAATTTCGTGTTTTCTCCTTAGTATAACAAACTAAAGGAGTTAGTGGGATCCAAAAATGCACAATACATATTGGGAAAGTCAAAGAGGAGGAATTATCTAAAAAGGGAAGAAGTGGCCACTGTTAATCTATTATCATGATTCGAAACTCATATTGTCTTCATTGTTCTGATTAGTTTTGTTTTATTCTGATTTGTTTGATTTTATTATACTTGATGGCATGGACAGCTATTTTAAAGATAACAAAATATATAATTGCAGCCATCAAGGATGTCCAATTAGCTTGTTTAGAAACCCTGTATTGCTGTCATTGTTTTGTTTTGATTGATTTTTACTCTACTCTGTGTTGTTTGATTGTAATATGTCTGAAGGTGTAGGCAACTATTCTGAAGATAACAAGAAGCATTATGGTAGCCACTGCTGTTTTACTAGTATCTCGAGGTTCTGTATTGCTTACATTGTTCTGCTTTGTTTGTTTTGCTTTGTTTTTTTTTTTTTTACTGGTTTTATTTTGTTTGGTTTTACTTATCCCTGATGGTATGGGCATTTATATTGCAGATAACAAGAGGCATTATGGATTATTGATTGCTTTTTACCCTGTTTAGAAGTCACGTACCATGTTCATCATTTTGTTGTGAGTGACTCTACTCTGTTTTATTTTGTTTGATTGTATTCTTTTCAAAAAAAAAATATGCCCCGATTTTAAAGTGGAAAAATCATATGGTTTCCTGATTGACAAGTAGGGCCTTTAAAATACTCCAATACTCACAAAACCTGAACAAACTAAAACCAGTGACTCTTTCTAGGCTCTTTAGTGACTTGAGGGCACCAGGCAAATTACTGCCCTCATAACTATGTGGAAAGATAGATGCTGAAAGTTGCCTGTTGCGGGACCTGGTGTGAGTGGGAACACTTGGATTGTAATTGATGAAATCCCAGAGTACAGTGTGAACTAGCTTGAGAGCTGGAAATTTTGGGGTGCCCAGTTTTGAGAGGGCTCTCTTATGTTCAATTCTACTTCTAGGAGCCCCACCAGATTTTCGCTATGAAGATCAGAGAATTCCCTCCCACTTATGATGAAAAAGGGTAAAAGGAACCATTCTGAAATATACCCAGTTATTCTTGTCTCACAAAGGTTGTGCTCAGGAAAAACTGTATCACCAGAGCTTTATTGACTTGGGTTTAATGGTGCCAGTCAATTCCAGGAGAGAGAAATACCTGCCTCCAGCTCCTTCAGGGTTTTGATGTGAAGAAAGGAAAATAAGCAACTTACTCACTAAATGAGTCAGATCTAATCATGGGACAACAGAACACTTCCCATCCTCAACACTTTCCCATGAAAGCCTTTGGGTCCCTCTATAACAATAGGAGATTGAAGACGAAAGGAGGGAAAGTGTCAGACACTAAAAAAGAGTCTACAGGGGAGGCTGAACAACAGAGAAGACAAAAATAAGGATGGTAGATGAAACTTTAGCCTCTGTCACCACAGCTTCCACAAACTGTAAAGGTAGCCTTATTTCCAGCCAGATGAACACAAAACCTTTCACTGAAGACCATTTATTTCACTCCTACCCAAAACATCATATCTAACTTGCAAGAAAAAAATTACAAGGCAGCTAAAAGTAAAAATTAAAGTCTGAAAAAACAGAGCAAACATCAGAAATAGACTTAGGTATGGTGGAGATTTTGGAATTATCAGACCAGAAATTAACATAATTATGATTAATGTGCTAAGGACACACAATGGTTAAAGTTAATAAGATGCAAAGGTAAAAAGGCATTGTAAGCAGAGTACAGAACCTCTACGAATTACAAGGAAATGTTAGATATAAAGTATACTGGAGAAGAAGTGAAGAGTGCCTTGGATGGGCTCAGGAGTTGTTTGAACTTTGCCCCAAGTAAAGGACTAGAAAGCCCAAAGCTATGTCAATAGAAACTTCCAGAATGAAATACAAAGAGAAAAAATAATTTTAAAAAATGAAGCGGATTATTCAAGAATAGTCCCAGCAAGTTATTCTATAAATGTCAACAAACTAATGCTAAAGTTCATATGGAAATTTTAAAAACTCACTTTAATCAAGAAAATGCTGAAGAAAAATTTGGAAGACCAACACTACCTGACCTCAAGTTTCACTATAAAGTTGCAATAATCAAGACAGTGTGGTACTGTAAGAGTGTATCAATCAGGGTTTACTAGAGAAACAGATATAATACAAGATATACAACTATATAAGAAATTACAGGATTGGCTTACAATGGTTAGCCACAAAGTTAAAGGAAGGAGCGTGCAGAGGGTGTCTGCGCGCTAGAGGTTGAAGGGCTGGAGCTTCCTGCAGTGTCCCATGCAAGTCCTTATCAGAAGGCTGATGGGTCTATGATGGAACACTGAAGAGTCTACAACGAAGGCTGGAGAGTCCCAGGCAGAAGCTGAACAGTCTGTGCCAGAAGCCAGGAGACAACGTCCAAGCTGAGGGCACAGACTGGAGCTCCTCCAAAGAAGCAGTAACCAGTCCCTCTTCATTTGTCTTTTACTGTATGCAGGCTGCTCCCCTGGGGTGGGTGTAGCACTCACACCATCTGCCTGCCATCCTCTTACACAGGCTAAGGATGTTACCAACTAGGGACCCTGGCCCCCTGCTGAATCACTTAAACTTTTGACCTTTTCAAATTGACACAGTGAACACTATCCCAGAAAGGTAACTGTTCCTTCTCTACCCCTCAGGATGTAGAGTTGCTGAGTTACTTAGTTAAGCATCTAGACTTCTCAAGTTGACACAATGTATAAACCATAACAAAGAGAAAGAGGGAAGGAGAAATGACTATAAAGTCACAAAAGGACATACTACTTACTGTACTAAGTGAAAGAAGCCAGTCTGAAAGGTTATGTACTGTGCAATTCCAACATGATATTCTAGACAAGGCAAAAACAGGGAGACAATGGTCAACAGGGATTCGGATAGAGGGATGAACAGATGAAGCACAGAGAATCTGTAGGACAGTGAAGCCATTCTGATTCTGCATGGAATTGAGAAATAAGTGATATGAATTTGTCAAAAAAATAGACATCTATGACAAAATGAAACCTTTTATATATATAAATATAAATATATATATATATATTATATATATATTTTTTTTTTTGAACCGGGGATCGAAATCACAACCTCACGCTTGCCAGACAGGCTCTTGTGCCGCTGAGCTAAATGCCAGCCCTATGAACCCTATTACAAACCACCGGTATTAGTTAATAACAATGTATCAGTATAGGCTCATCAGTTATAAACATACCAGAATAATGCAGTGTAACTAATAGTGAAATCATACAAAGGAGAAGATGGGGTATAGGTAAACCCTATACTTTCTGCTTCATTTTTCTATTAGCCTAAAACTGCTCCAAAAAATAAATCTTTTATTAAAAAATGACCAAATTATTTAATAGACATTTTTCCAAAGAAGAGATACAATCAATAAACACATGAAAAAATGCTCAATATCATTAATCATTAAAGAAACCTAAATTAATGAGACAACTTCATAGCCACTGGGATGATTATAATCAAGGACTGTAGCAAGTGCTGATGAGGATGGGAAGAAGTTGGAAGCCTCATACATGGGAAGTTAGAATGAAGTGAGAAAGTAGAATAGTGTAACCACTTTACCATATGACCCAGCAATTCTGCTCCTAGGTATACACCCACAATAAATGAGAGGATGCAACCAAGTGAAAACTTGCAAATGGGTGCTCATAGCAGAATTTTTCAAAATTAGCCTTAAAGTAGAATCCAAAAGTTCATGAATAGGTCAATGGATACACAAATTGAATATCTATACAATGAAATATTGTTCAGAATTGACAAGGAAAGATGCATTGATACATACAATATAGATGAATGCTAAAAACAATAAGTGAAATAATCATGTCGATAAAGACCAAGTGTTACATAATTCTATTTTTATGTAATATCCAGAGGAAGCCAGTCTGCAGAAATAGACAGTAGAATAGTGACTGCATAGGGTAGGGAAAAAGAGAATTGGGGAATAATAATAAGTATGGCGTTTGTGGAAAATGTTGAAAATGTTCTATTTTCATTATGGTTGATGATTATATAACTCTGTGAATGTACAAAAAATCATAGAATTTTAAATGAGTAATTGTACAGTATATGAATTATATCTCAATGAAGTTGTTACAATTTTTAAATGCATGCTTTAAATGAAACACAAAGCCAGAGGGCCTTAGAATCAGCAGATCAATCACCAGTAAAAACTCCCGGTAACACGACAATTACATTAGATTTATGATCTAAATTGTAATGTACTTAGTGATTATTTTTTCAAATATAGAAATTTTCTTTGTTATTGTTACTCAAAATAAAAATTTTTGTCTCGAAACAAAAATTTTAAAAATTAAAAAGACTTAGTATGTAGTTCAGTGTGAAGGCCTTGGATACAGTCCTCAATATCAGAAAAACATAAACTTCAACTGCAGAAAGCAGGCATATGACTAATACAACATTAACTAGAGCTGTTCAAATTAACACAAGTCATAAGAAAATAAGATGGCTCAGGGGCTAATACAGAATTTTAAAATGGACACTAGAAGAATAAGACTAGTAGCCATTCTCCACGGAGGAAAAGTCTTCCAGGTCTACAAAACTACAATCGATCACATAGATTAAAAAATAACACAAAAATCAAACTTCAGAGTTTGTTGCTCTTACTGTTGTTTTTAGCCTATTCTTATGGCTAATACATTGTGTCAACTTGAGAAGTTTAGAAGTTTAGCTGAGAGGCTCAGCAGGGAGCCAGGGTTCTTACTTTGAAAATATCCTCATCCTGTGCAAAGGAAGGCAAGGACATTCTGTGAGTGTTACACCCACCCTGAAGGTTTTGGTGGGGGAGGGTGGCCTGAGTACAATTTGAGGGTAGAGAAGAAGCTTGCATTTTGCCCTCTTTTGCTCTGGCTGCTGCCTTGAAGTGTTGCCCGAGTGCCATGCCACCCTGCCTTGGAGCCAGCTGATTATGGACTGAAATCTCCAGAAACTGTGAGCTAAATAAACCTTTTCTTCCCTAACTTTGGGTGTCAGGTGTTTGTCTCAGCAACGAAGAAAAGCAACCAATACAGGTATCATATTAATATTCAGGGTATTATAATTTGAAAGACATCGTCTAAGAAAACCCAGGTTCCTCTGATCAAAACCTATTTGCATTAGGCAATCCTCTCACTTATGATTGTTCCTCTGATGGGTTCATTTTCACGGGTTCCCTTCAATGGCCAATTCGTGTCATCCCAAGAAGTCTCCCCTGACGGAGATTTAACAAGAGGCAAGATCCAGCGCCAGCACCACAGGAGTCTTGCCTGCATACCTCAGTCTCCAGGAACTCATTCCCCCTGAGCCATGGCTTTGCTATCTGCCTCACAGGCTCTGGCAAATGCAAACCTACTTACTCTTTGTTTATATTATGATTCTCTTATTCCTCTTTACTCTTTATCCAACTCTGACTTTCAGATTCCTGACCCCTTAAAAATAAGAAATAAAATATAGTGGCTTAATTGAAAAACAACTGCCACAGTGGTAACTGTATTCTTCCAAGTTCCAGAAGACCACTTCAGTTGTTTGGATTTCTTCTCAGCATGTGGGAGAGATGGATGGCCTGTGGTACCAGCAGGAACGTGCCTCCGGAGACTCCAGAATGGAAGCACAAAGAAGAGGCAGACTGCACATTCAGTTCATCCCTGCACTGTGATTTGTCAGCAGATGCTGAGCAAGCACCTACAAGGAACAGTGTATGGTATCCATGTACCTGGCGGAAGCTAGATTAGATACCAGCCCCATGCATACAAAACTGAATAAAAAAGGTGGACCCAGAGATATCAAGAAAAAGGCCAGTCTAACTCTGTTCTGGTCCAACTTCCACAGAATGAAATGCAGAGTTCATGGGGCCAAAGAACAAATGACTCTGAAGCCAGGAAACTAAGATAAATTTTACCCCAAGGCCTGTGACACTCCTGAGGCCTCAGCTGAAGCAAATTCATAACAACTTCAGAGTAACACTGTCCAATCCAGGAACCAAGAGATTTGCCCTTGAGAAAAGTAACCACCAGACAACACAGTGCACAAGAAAAAGAAATTCATATATGTTAACACACTGGAGTAATAAATCAAGGAAAACAGCATACTGGAATAATCAGTGAGGCAGAAAATAACCCTAATTAATTACACAAAATATTTATGATTCAAGCAGTAAACATAGCACAGGCTAATTGTCATGGGAAAAACGTGCATCCATATTAGGTATATATGATGGAATACCACAAGCACAATCCTTCTATATAAACATATAAAAGGAGGAGACTGAAAGCTGATACACCAGAACTTAGTCACAAGCCCAACATTATAGATGATTATTATTCTAGTTTTTTATCTATAATGAACATGAAGCTAGGCGTGGTGGTGCATGCCTGT
>RJWT010039971.1:0-12578 GCA_004365215.1 Cuniculus paca | reverse complement strand
AACCATAGTTATCTTTATCTCTCTCTAGAATATCCTTCAGCACTCTCTGTAGGGTTGGTTTGGTGGTCATGAATTCCTTCAGTTGTTCTTTATCATGGAAGTGTCTTTTTTTCCATCAATTTTGAAAGATAGAAGGATCCAACCAGCCAGCCTTTCTGGTAAGCTGTGGAGACCATGAGGGACCCAGAAAGACAAAGAAAAGTCAGACAGCAACTCCTGAGAATCAGCCATGCTGGGACTGGGAGGAGCCAATCAAGGATCCAACTAACCAGCCTTTCTGCTAAGCCGCGCAGACCATGCAGAACCCAGGAAGACAAGGAAAAGTCAGAAACTCCTAAGAATCAGCCATACTGGGACTGGGAGGAGTCGATCAAGGATCCAAATGGCCAGCCTTTCTGATAAGCTGTGCAGACCATGTGGGACCTAGGAAGAGAAAAAGTCAGTGCCTCCTGTAAGCCTACTGGCATGCAGGCTGAAAATCACGAAATCCTCTCACATAAGCCACCAGCTGGTCTGGAGTTCAGCCTGAGCTCATAGCAATTGAAGTACAAAAAGCACCTGAAGGATTGTATGGTTAGGTTGAATTTACAGGCATGGGGTTGACAGTCTGAGCATGTATAGGAAGGATAACAGTATGCACTACAGTAAATATGGGGGGGGTTTCCTGTCTTGTTTTTAAAGTCTAATAATGTTCTCACTGTTTTATTTTATTCTTATTAATTTTTTTTTTTTGCTTTACTCAATATTCTGTTTTGATCGGTTTTATTCTATTTTGTTTTGGTCTGATTTTGCTATAACTGATGGAATGGAAAACTACCGTGAAAGATAACAAGATATACTATGGTAGCCATTGTTGTTTTCCCATTACCCTGCTTTGATATTCTGTACCAATTTCACTGCTGTGTTTTGATTGGATTTATTCTGTTTTGTTTTGTTGGGTTTTACTATCTTAAAAGAAAAAAAAAAGATAGTTTTGCAGGGTATATCAATCTGGGTTGGAAGTTGGTTTCTTTCAAGATTTGAAACACTTCACTCCAGACTTGACTTGATGGTTCATGTTGACAAGGCTGTCATGATTCTGACTGGTTTTCCTTTATAGGTGATCTGTTTCTTTTCTCTAACAGATTTTAAAATTCTGTTCTTGTGCTGAATTTCTGGGATCTTGATTATTATATGTCTGGGTGTAGATTTAGTTCGGTTAAGGCTAGTTGGAGTACTATATGCCTCACTTATCTGGATGCCAGATCCCTTTCCCATGTTTGGGAAATTTTCTGCTATTACTTTTGTAAATAGCCTTTTTATTTCATTTGTGTTGACCCCTGCTTCTTTGCTGATACTTATCACTCTTAAATTATTTTTCTTTGCATCATCTTGTAGCTGTTGCATTGTTAATTCCTGGTTCCTTGTTATTTTTAAAAGATCTTTCCTTTCACAATAGGTAGCTGCCATCCTTTCTTCAAGGTCTGAAAGTCTATCTTCAGTCTCTTTCATGTCTTGCCAGCTTTTGATAGACTTTTTGATTTTCCAAATATCTCTTTGAATCTGCTTCATGCATTGTAATTCCTTTCTATATTGTTCATTCAAGGTTTCCATCAATTTCCTATGCTTTTCTTTCTTATATATGTCTTCTTTAGATAGGCTCAACAATTCTTTCATTACATTTGTGATTTCTTCTTTTACCTGAGACATTATTTCTGATTTGATTACTTTTACAGTCTCATGAAGTTGTTTCTTTACTTCACCTTTTAGCCCATGGTCTTCTATAAAGTCTGTGTGTCTGTGGACTTTAAACGACCACAATAATTCCAATGATTTAAGTAATTTTTAATGCTTCTTTATTATTTTTTTTCCTTTTATCCATTCAAAGAAAAGGCAAAGTTTTAGAATGATTTTTTTCCAGGAAGCTACTACCTTCCTGACTTACTGCTAGAACCAAAGGCTTAGAAATAGGTTCCAGGGGGATCTTCGTGAAGCATAAGAGCAGCATGGGCCTCTTTGAATGCCTAACCTATTCCTTCCCTAGTTTAGCTGACACATGACAAGCCCAGACTACAGTATACTTGAAGAAACAGCACTAAGCTGTGTTGTGATGTCAACTTCAGCTATTCATTTTGTACTCATACAGGGGAATGAAACTCCCAAAATACTAGATGTCCAGTATGAGTTTGTGTCCTCTAAAATCAAAGAATGAATTTTAGGAACAATGGAGGTGAAGAGCAGAATATATTTATTGAGCAAAACAAAGCTTCTGTCTGGGAGAGAGACAAAAGGGGTCCCAAGTGGGTTGCCAAGGACCCCATCTTTTCTAGGGACTTTTATAGAGGAAAACCACAAGGTGAGATGGGTCAAAGATGGAGAAAACCTGTGAACTTGCAAGGTAGAAGGGCATGAGGTGGGACAACTACAATCAACCAATAAGATTAACTGTTCAGGTAAAATTGACCAAGTCAGGGACAAATAGGGAAGCAAGTCATGCAGCAAGGGGACATACATAAAGAGCAGTGACCTTTCCTCTAGGAGTTTTGGGATGGTGGCTCCTGGCTCCCTTAAGGTGATCCATACCTATTTAGAATATTAATTCCTGAGGTTAATACTTAGGGTGTGGTTGCATTTGTTTTGCCTTTTGTCCTGAGATCTGGCCCACAGTGGGAGGTGTCTGTCTCCTCCAATGTTACAAGGTATCTGGTCTTCTGGGCTGGCTCCTTTGAGGGCCTGGCCCTGCATGACTGCCTATAATATTTCTATCTAACTCAGCTGCCTATAACAATTCCACACAAGCAGCATTGTAAGTTATTTGTTTTATCTTTGAAATAAATTACAGAAAATCTCAAACCTGTCTAAAAACCATCTGTGTTCAACTTTGACAGTATTTTTTTTTGAGCTCTCAAAAAGTCCCTTGCAACTGCAGTAACATTTAATCTTTTGCACAGTGCTTTGGTTACATTCAAAGCACCATCTAAAGATTTGATAGTATCCTGGAAGCTCTGAGAAACTGCTGGTTCTTAGCCCTATTCCAATGCTGCTTCTTGTCTTAGCTTACATGCAGCTAGAGGAAGGTACATGTAATCTGCGGCCAAGACAGCTTCACTAAAGACAACTTTACTCCACCTACAGACAGGAAGGTTTGACTAGTTTCTCAAACTTTCTTTACTTTCACCCTTCAGTTTTATTTTGTCTTGTTTTGTTTCCATCTGAAATTTTCAGGTTTCTCTTTTTAATCCATTTCCAACAGCACTAAATCTCCTGAACTGTTTTTGATACCAGGGATTGAACTCACAACCTCGCACTTACCAAGCAAGCACTTGAACCTCTGAGCTAAATGCCTGGCTCTACTGAACTATTTAACTCTTAGGTGACTTCCCTAGACTTCACATTTTTTTTTCTTTTTATGGACTTTATCACTGCAGAAGAAAAAGGTTTGTATTTTCGAGATTATGAAATGTGTCCAGTTTATAAAATTAGTGCTTAGAAGTTAAATACTGAATTTCACCTACTCACTCTGAACCACAAAAAGCTGAAGTTAACATTATTCTCTGTCCTACACTATTGGTATGGCATTTTCTTACTGTTGGGTGAATTCTGTCCTGCCTTTAGAACTCCAAACTGCTCTATACTGTAAGTAAATACAAATACCCTAGTGACTGAAACAAAGGTGAAAAACCCTTTAAAGAAGCAAATAACCATGAATACAAAGAGTGTGGAAATGACAGTTAGATTCTTAAAGGACTAGCATTTCTCCAAATTTGGGCCTCAGTATCCCGTTGCAATTTCAAACTATTGGTTTTTCCAGTGTTAGCAATTTAAACTGAGAATTTTTAAATATTCATTTTTAAATAAAAATAGTAAACCCATTAAATATTAACAAAAATAACATCTTAATAGAAGTAACTATCTTCCAAATCAGAAAGACTTAGGAGTCACATTCTTTTGCATTTTTTAAAAATCTTTAATATATGGTTAATTAGACAGCAGCTGGACTGACAAGAAAATTATCCTCTCATCAATAAGTTTTCTCCCTGCAGTTAAAGTTTCTCTTCTCAATAAACTATTCTATCATACGAAGCTTACATGTGGAGGCTTGCTAAGAGTCTTTGGAAATCAAACTTTATTTTCAGTAGTTTCTTCTACTAAAATCTATTCTTATCTCTCTTCAAAGAGTACAATTTGCCTTCTTCCAACAAGTTTTATTCATACTTATGTAGTCAATGATTATAATTTATCTTATAATTTCCATTTAATTGTTGTCAAATCATAATCCCCACCGTATAGTTATAATCCCAAGATATACAGAAAAATACCAAATAAAATTTCATGTGGGCACAGGTTAGGCAGATGCAACAATCAATTTAAACTTACAGGATAGCTGTAAAATTTATCAACAATTGTTCTGACCAAAGAAAATGGTGTAGGAATTACAATAATGTGGTTTTAAAGATGATGGGCCTTTGAAATGTTAAAAGAACAAAAATAGCATGCTAGAAGTAAATCGTGCATGGCTATCACTTCTCATACAGAACTGATTCACACCTGAGCCTGCAATACTGTCAGCAATTCTAGCTGCCATCCAAAGGAAGACACAGCTAAACAAAGGAAGTCCACAAGAAAATACAGCTGGACTGAAGGAATTCCAACATGCTACTTGTGAGGCAGGCTGTCAATGTGATTGGCTTGAGATCTACACAGTTCAGTAATCACATTTCTAGGTGTGCCTGGATAGGTCATGGAGGCATGACCCTGGGGTCTATATCTTGTCTCTCACCCCTTCCTCTCTGGCACAGTTGCTCCATCTCTGCTTCCTGGTTGCCATGAACTAAGCATCTCTGTCTTGCCATACATTTCTGTTAGATGTTTCTTTCTTGAAGCCAATGAACCATGGACTGAATCTCCTGAAACTGTGAGCCAAATTAAACCTCTGCTCCTTTAAATTATGGGCACTGGGTGTTGTGTATCTGCTGAGGAAAGCTGGCTAATACAAAGGCAGTTAGGTACAACACTTAAGAGAATAGATCACCTCAAAGATGGAGATTGAAAGATAGAGAATTGAAAGAGTACATGAATTCTGTCTTAGTCCATTTAGTCAGTCATAAAAATTAGTATACACTGCATGACTTACAAACAGCAGCCATTTATTTCTCACAGAGCTAGAAGCTGGAAGATTAAACAGCAGTATGGTTCAATTCTGGAGAGGGCTCTCCTATGGTTCACAGACTCCCATCTTTTCTCTGTGTCCACACATAGCAAAAGTAGCAAGAGTGCTCTCTTTGGTCCCTTTTATAAGAACACTGATTTAATTCCTGAGGGATCCAGATTCTTGGCCAACTCTCTTTTCCCTAAAGCACCAACTCCTAAAGCTGTCACTTAGGTCTCACTACATGAATGGGGGAGGGGCACAAACACTGGCCATTGTAAAGTCTCTGAAACCATGAAATATATGCATAGAATACAGAGTTAGAATAGAGGAGAATATAGAGTTATCCAGCAAGTCTGGGAATTCTCAAACTGCCTATAATTGAGGAATTCATGAGTGGCACAAATTTAAATATAAGTAAGTTCAGAAAGAGTTTAGGGAAAATCCATTAATAACAGAGGACAAAACTTTGGTGCACACCCCTCCACATCTTTAGGGAGGTATTATGAAGGTCAATCATATCTGCCATTAATAAAATGCTTCACAGTGCTCTTAGATAAAGAATTTTCCTATGCGTGGCTTTGTTTTCCATTGTTTCAGTTCCCTGTGGTAAACTGAGGTCAAAAATATCAAATGAAAGCTATCAGAAATAAACAACTCATTAAGCTTTGAATTATGCACAGTCCTAAGTACTCTGATAAAATCTTATTGTCATTTTGCCTGGACTCTGAATTATCCCTTTGTCTAGCATATCCACACTGTATATGCTACCCACTCAAAAGTCACATCACCATTTTCAAGTTATCAGATAGACTGTTTCACAGTGTTTGTGTCCAAGTACCCTCTACATACCAGCTTAATGCTGAGTTACAAAGCTGATATAACCTTACCTTATTTCATCACGTACCCATCACAAGAAACGTAAATACAATACAAAAAGGTATTTTGAAACAGAAAGAGACCACATTCACATAACTTTCATTACAGTACACTGTTATAATTATTGTCTTTTTATTCATTGTTGTTTATCTCTTACCGTGTCTAATTTATAAATTAAACTTCATTATTATGGGTTAGTTTGAGAAGGAAGAAACATAATATATAGGGTTCAGCATTACCTGTGGTTACAGGCGTCTTCCACAAGTCTTAGAATGTACCCTTCTCAGATAAAAGGGGACTAATGTACCTGTGGGGAACCACTCAGACTGCTTCAAAGCTCAAGGGCATCTAAGGACACCTAAGGATGCAACCCCACTTGTCTAGTGCAGGTGCACAGTGGGGTACAGTTGTGTAACCATGGTTTAGCACACGTAAATATTTCACTATGTAAGAATGTAAATATGAGATAACAACCTGTATAAGAATTTTACAATAAAGATGCAGGCGGCTCTAGCACTCTTGCTCTTGAGCTCTTCTGTTCTGCTCTACTCCATGCTGCCTGCCATTGTTGCTGATGTCTTGCTCATGTGTATTCTTTAACCTTGGGACCTCACCCATGAAAATCTCCCTTGGGCCCCCAAAGTGGGCCAACAGTACCTTAAACACAAAGATTATTTTATAAGGGTCTCTTGACTTACTCATTCAACCCTATAAGAAGGGTTCTAACTATCCCTAGTCTGCCTTTCTCTTTTTCAAAGTAGTTCTCACCTTTGCCAGACTGACTCTTTAAGATTTGTTAATGCAAAATTAAGGAAGAAAATCATAGAACCTGGAGGTATGGGGTTAGGAGGTGAATGTTCCCCATTCTTACATTTGAAATAAGGGCTCATGTACAACTTCAAGGAATATGCACAATAAATAGGAGAGGAGAAAGAAAAGGAATTTTTAAAATTTTTAAAAGCATTACTCTTGAGGGTTGTAAAGGATTTAAGTTCCTTTGAAGCTAATTTTGGTTTCGGTGCTGTGTTCTTTTGACCACAGTGTTGCCCCAGACCTAACCACACCAGTCAAGCCTGAACAAACTTTCCCTATGTGGGCACATCCAATAATACCCTTTGGGATTCCTTGTTTAAACACCTAGTCTTCCTGCTTAATATTCCTGCCCTACCACATGACACTTTTCAGCAGAAAGTGGTTAAATTAAACTCACTGGAGAACCTCATAAGTTAGGTAATTGGAGCACAAGGAAGCATCTGTCATCAGATGCCTTTCACTAAGTTAATTACAGATAAAACCAATATGAAGTGGTTAGAAGCAGAGATTAAAATTTCACTCACTTGGACTTTGGATAATAATGAATTAAACTGCTGGACTCCAGTGGGAATATGATTTGGAAACAGAAAAACAGCCAATGAGTGATCAGATTTTGTTCCTGAGAGTAATTTCAAATGACACAAGCCCACCAAGACTTTACCTCCCTTGGACTTCAAAATGTTATTCGTGATAGGAATTGTGCAGATGAATAAAAGAATCTATATTCTTTTCCTCAAGTCAAAATATTTTTAATGTGCGTGGGCCACAAATCACCTAACTACTTTATAACTCAGGCATTGTTAGTGATGATTCATTTCTTAAAAAATTAACAAGCTCCACAGTCCAAAAATCACATCACCTTAATAATCAGCTAGTGCTGGGAGTGGGCAAGAGGAGAGGTGAAGAGAAGATGTAATAGATAACAAGCAAAGCACAGTGTGCACTGCGATCATACGGAAAATGGGATGGAAAGGGTCAGCTTTCTCTTCAGTATTAGGAATGACTTAAAGGAGGTTGCCTCGATGGGTATGCTTCATGTAAAATACTTTTGCTGATATAAGACTCCAGAAAACACGTTCTTAAACTAAGAGCCCACCCACACATTCCAAGGTCTTCATTAAGCAGCCTTCCATTCCATTGTTCATCAGAAAAGTTCTGGTTTTTCCACTAGGTGGTTAACGCTTCCCATATTCCATAGTAAGATTTTATAACCTTTTCTTCTGCTGGTGCTCAGATCTGCCAGACTCTAGAGTGCTGTGACTTTTTTTTCACTTTATTTCTTTTACACTCACTATAAATTCTAGACTCTGATTTTACTATGTTTAACTATTAAAATATATTAGCTAGAAACAGTAGATACATTTAAATTTTTTTAAAGATCCTTAAAATACTATCCTCTGATAAGTATCTTTTCCCTTTCATGTCTTCCTAGTTGTTTCAAAAGGGAAAGAAGAAGCTTTCATTATTGTGTGTGACTGAATTAGAAGAAAATGCTGTGTATATGGGGGTGGGGCACCATTAGTATTAGGGTGGGAGGCATCGTTAGTGCCTATTTCTACCTAACTGTCTTCAGCTCTCTGCTTCAGGGCCCCCTGGGTGCTGGAGGGTCTTAGCTCAGGAGCAGAGCAGACAAGGTGAGAAGTGCTGGGAGCCAAGCTCCCTTGAAGCAGCCCTCAGCCATCCACATTAGGATATGTCTTACTTTGGCCTTCTAGAGCAGACTGTCATGGATTGGGCAGCCTAAACAATGCACATTATTTGTCACACTTATGAAGACTGGAAATCTGGCAAGATGCCAATGGGGTCAGATTCCGGGGAGGGCTTCTTGCAAGTTTCAGATTGCTGCCTTTTTGCTGTGTGCTTGCGTGGCACAAAGAGGCCCAGAGCACTCACTAGAGTCCTTGCTATATAAGTCTCAATCCCATTCCAAAGGACTTCACCCTCCATGCCTAAAAACTTCCCAAAGACTCTACCTTCTAATACCGACACATCGGGGGTCAGTTTTCAACATAAGACTTTGGGAGACACAGGACAACATCCCCAGCATCTTTGTCTTCGGGTGTGAGAACTGTGAGGCCTGGTTTCCCAGGAGAAATCAGCTCAGGTTGCCACCGTCTTCAGCTCCTTGTCAATTCCTCATTCCCTTAAACCCCTTCCTGGGCCCCTCCCACCGTGAATAACCCCTTACCTCAGGTCCTGTGTTTCGTGAGCCCAAGTCCAAGGGTAAACTCAACTGTGTGTATTAACAGGGAAAGTGGTTCAAAACAGTTTTAGAAGCAGTTTATCTACAGAAAGAAAGTGATAGGAACAATTTAACTTTGATTCAAGTCTCTGTGCTATAAACTCACACGAGAACCAGGCAGCTTGGAAATTATTTTTTTAAAGATACAGAAAAGCTCCAGAGAGATGGTAATGGTTCAATGGGGGGGGGTAGGTCTCAAAGAACGGGGGATTTAGAGGAAGCAGGAGTGTTTAAAGACATCTGATACAGAGGGATCAACAAAGCAAAACCAAGAAAGCACAGTATCCTGCGTGGAGTAGGGAAGTGACGGAGATGAGGGAAGAGAAGACTCAATGTCTTGGGTGTGAGCCTAATTCCAAAGACCATCATTTCAACCTGCAGGCAATGGGCAGAAAATAAGTGTTAATCAGAGGATCGGTACATACCAGTTGCTTAGAAACCCAACCCTGAAAGAAGCAGATAAGACAGATTTCAGGAATAATAAGAATAGTATAAAATTTTCAAATTAATTACATCTATGAGAAAGCTAAATAAAGGTTTTGACTAGCTTCAACCAATCATGACAAAACTAATATTTTTAGATATATTTGCATATATGTATATACATGTGAAAAATGCTACTCTTTCATGAATACAAATAAAATCATACCCCCCAAATTTAAAGACCCAATTCATAAAAAGGCATCTGAAATGAACAGACACTTTTCAGATGAAGAAGCATAAGTGGCAAACAAACATATGAAAAAAATGTTCAAAATCACTGGTCATTTGAAAAATGCAAATTAAAACAACACTGAGATCCTACCTCACTCCAGAAAGAACAGCTGTTATCAAGAAATCAACCAATTACAAATGCTGGGAGAAAAGGAACCTTTCTCCACTGTTGATGGGAGTGTGGACTGGTGCAACCACTATGAAAATCAGCGTGAAGATTTCTCAAAAATCTAAAAGTAGAGGTTCTTTTTGACCCAGCTATTCTCCTGCTTGGTAGTTCCAAAAAGAATTAAAAACATCACTCCACGTGATATATGCACACCTATGATTATAACAACACAGTTTGTAATGGCTAAATCTTGGAAACAACCCAAATGCCCATCAACTGATAAATGGATAAAGATGGGGGGGGTGTACAATGGAGTAGCACTCAACCATAAAGGATAAACTTAAGACATTCATAGGTAAATGAGTGTACCTTGAGACTATACTCTGAGGTGAAATAAATTGAGCACACATGTATAAATGTTGCATAGCTTGTCTGGTGTAAAAAACTGGAAGTGTAAATAAGGACAAGAATGTATACTAGATATTACAAAATACGAAGGAAATGATAAGTTGGGAAGGGGAACTAAGGAGGGGGAGAGGGGAGGAAGGAAGGGAAAGAAAAAAACAAGAGAAGGAAAAATGGAAACAAAGCTTTTGTAAATAAGGAGGGCGAGTGGGGGAAAAAGGAGGAATTAAGATATATCACATACAGGTACAATGTCCCTATGATGAATGTGATCATTATGTATACTTAAAGTGTACCAATAAACTAAATTAATAAAAACAATTCTAGGCCAAATGTACATTCTAGATTCAGGTGTGTGACATACATCTGCATGTAAATAAGGACAGAATCACTTTTCAAGGTTGGTACTTTCCCCGCATCACCCGTTGCAGTGAAGTCTCCACTGCATGCTGAGTTTCCAACCCAGGACACCAGGATTTGTGCTTAATGCCTCCCTTCCTCCAGCTGCCATTTCCAGCCTAGCATGAAGTTCTGTCAGTTTTACCTCCTAAATATCACCCAGATTTCTCCACTCCTCTTTTGCTAAGGTCCGTGATACCCATGATCATCTCCCACTGGAAGAACAGCAAGAGCCAATGTTTGTTCTTTCCCCCTCCATTCTATTCTTGTCTCAGAAGCTCATGTCCCTGCCCTGCCTGAAGTCCTGTAATGACTCTCCACTGCACTTAGGGTAAGGCCCGATGTGACTCAATCTCAGCCTACTACTCAGACTCCTCTCTCACAACTCCCTGGCTTCCTCATGATGCTCCTACCACAATGGTCAACCTTTAGCTCCCCAGAAAAGCTCATGAGAGCGTCTCTCAGAGGCTCTGCATGTCCAGTTCCTCTTGTTAGGATGCTCCCTTTGCTCAGTCTCCCTCCTCCTTACCTACGTAGCCACCATTGCCCATTTACTTCTCAGCCCAACTCTCAGGGAACCTTCCCTGCCGCCCAGACTGGCATAGCTCCCTCTGTCTGAAGCTCTCCTAGCTTCTGTGGTTTTTCTTCTTACTATGTGCTCATTTGATTGTCTGCCTCTATCACTAGACAGAACCCGAGATGACACAGAAATGTATTAAGAAATCTGTGTTTGAAGACAGTGTGTTGACCTCCCTCAGATATCACGTTGATCACTTTAAATGCATCATCTATCTATGCCCATATGCAACTAAAAATACTAAAGAAGCAAGATGTGCAAGTAACTTGTTCTGTCAGGAATAATGGAACTGGCATGTCCTCCTAAGTCTGGCTTGAACTGATCCTTCTGAACACCACCTTAGATTACACGACAGAAGGATAGATAATGCTTACAGAGCCATGTTAGCATTGAGCGGTATGGGATACTTCTCTCTAGTTCTCAGATTTTTATTTTATGTCATTGTCTTGATACCACTCCAATAAAATTGTCATCTACATGTTTCACAAATTTTTCTAAACTTTACTTTTTTCATATTTTAATTGATACATAATAATTATATATATTTATGCGGGCCAGTGTGATATTTCAATACATATATAAATGTATGATGATCAGGTCAGAAAAACTGGTACAACTGTCACCTCAAATATTTATCACTGTTTTGGTGTTGGGACCATTCAAAAGACTCTCTGCTTGCTCTTTTGATATACAATAAGTCTTTGACTTACAAACATTCAAGCTGCAAACTTTCACAGATACAAACGACAGTCACACCATTTGTAGATGCAAACGAATCTCGAGAGTAGCTCCCGTGTTTGCCAGGCATTGGCACCGTTGTGCTTCTGTGTGTTTACTGCACAGTGTGATAGGGCACAGTGAGCAGTGCTCAGAGCCCAGGATGTTCAGAAGCGAGAGGAAAAGCGGTGGTGCTGTGGGAGGGTCTGCTAGGAAGCGCAAAGCAACAACCATGAAAACAAAATTGAAAATAATTGAGTGAACATAATCGACAGAGACAAAAAGATGGTAGACATTGCTCTTTCTCCTAACATGAATCGTTCAACCACTGGCACAATTCTAAAGAACAAGTAAAAGTTAAAGTAGTTTACTTACAGTATTTTCATGTGCTTTTTTTTTATGCTTTGCATTGTATATGTGTGTCAAATGTGTGCAAGACTCCCTTTGTCTGACTTACAAACGAATCCGAATTACAAACTTTCTCCCAGAGTGGAACTCATTCATAAGCCAGGGACTACACAGTTAAGTGGTCTCAACCATAGTTGTCCCATTGTCCTATAGAATGTTAGAAGTTGATCTTCCTATTCAACTGCCA
>RJWT010039970.1:0-12562 GCA_004365215.1 Cuniculus paca | reverse complement strand
AAACAACATTGAGATTCCACCTCACTCCAGAAAGAATGGTTACTATCAAGAAATCAAGCAATAACAAATGCTAGAAGGGCTGTGGGGAAAAAGGAAAACTTCTCCACTGTTGATGAGAATGCAGACTGGTGAAACCCCTGGGGAAATCAGTGTGGAGACTGCTCAAAAAACTAGGGCTAGAGGTCCCATTCAACTCAGCTACTCCCCCTCTGGGTATCTTCCCAAAAGAATTAAAAACATCATACCACAGTAATGTATGTACACCTATGTTTATACCAGCACAGTTTGTAATAGCCAGATCTTGGAAACAACCTAAATGTCCATTGACTGAGGAATGGATAAAAATGATGTGGTACTTTTATACGAAAGAGTACTACTCAGCCATAAAGAAGGGTACACTAGAGAGTTTTATAGGTAAATGGATGCATCTTGAGAACATACTTATTAGTGAAATAAACAAGACAGACATGTATAAACATCATATTGTTTCATTAGTGTGAGAATATGAAAGAAAAAAATATGTATATGTGTATGTATATGTATATAAAAGTAATAGTTAAGATAGTTATAATACTGATTTCTCTGAGTTCACTGAAGTGAAAGATTTGTGTTGGTATTGTTTGGACAATTGAAGGCAGATGTCTTGTGCCCCGGTGAATGATTTGGGGATGACAGTGTGCAATATATATACCATTGCTGCCCCCTGATTGATGTGTTTTGAAATTTTGTTGTCACTTTTTTTCCCTTCTACTTCTTTTTCTTTTTATCCTTGAATAAAATGGATTTAAAAAAAGTAAATCTCATTTTTCTTAATACTAAGACACTTAAGACACTGCATGTATTGTTTTTCCAAGGCAACTACCTAGTTATGAATGGTTTTGCTTTGTTTTTCCTTATCAGTATGCTGTTAAAAGAGAGCACAGGCCTGAAGCCAAACCAGTATGTTATACCCTTGGTCCATCACTGGCAGTTCAGATGATCGAGATTCATTACCAGGTATACTCTCCTGTCCAAACATGAATTATGAAAAAGATCTTTATTCCTAGGGGAAGCTGTTCACTGCAGCTGCAAAACTGCAGCATTAAGACTATTTGACTATAAAGATAAGAAGACACAGATTGGCCAGGAATTTAGGTCAGTGGCATAGCGCCTGCCTGGCAAGCGTGAGGTCGTGAGTTCAATCGGTGATAACAACAACAACAACAAAAAAGACAGACATCAAGCTCTAAAATCATCACTTTTCACAGTGCTTGCAAGCATTTAACAGGGAGAAGAACAAGGACAAAAAAAGATTCCCTAAACATAAAATTAAAAATCTAATGAAAACTTAGAAGAAACTCTTTCAATGTACTTAAAATACTTCCTTGAATACATTTTGCCTCCAATTACATATAATTTCCCAAATAGTATTCTGTTTAAATGTCTCTGATACAGTATTAAAGCTGAGTTATCAACAGCTTGTCAAAGTTTCTCCAAGTGGTTAACATCAAGACAATACAGCTGTAAGTGCCACTCAGATCCTGCCTGTGGTTTTTACACAAATCTTTCCTTGATCAGATCTGTGAAGTCTATGGCTATACATCATGGTAGTATTGTACACATCTTACTTTTCTCTCATTGCTGTGAAAAATACCTGACACCCAAAGTTAAAGGGAGAAAGGTTTATTTATTTTTAACATCCACAGTTTGTGGAGGTTTCAGTCCATAACTGACTGGCTCCAAGGCAGGATAGCACATGACAGAGGGGCAACCGTTCATGATGGTAGAAGACTGCAAAAAAGCACTGAGAGAGACACACACACTTAACAGCCTCTTACTTTCCCTTATGTTGTATTCAGTCTACGGTGATTAGGGAGGTGCCCATCCAATCAGTGGACTGATCTAGCAATCACCTACCTTAATCCCAGCATTGGACTACAAATCAATCACATACTCTACATTCAGCCACCTCTGAAGAAAACTCTTAACTACAAGAGGGGACAGCTAGACCAAAACCATAACAACATGTAAAATGAAATTCTTCATTTGTGTATCAAAATGAAACTTTCCTCTACACACTGTGGCCCGATGTGGCACATATAATGGGAAGGGAGGGGTCTAATTTCATGAAAAAGTAGAAGAATTTAGTCTATAATCAAAGCACTACTATTAATTTTTAAAAATTGAGTTGGGGGTGTTTAATTAAATATTTCCTTGTTTCTGCTTATATGAAGTTAACCAGAACACTTACAGATAATCTTGTGACAGAAGACTCTGAGAAAAACATCCAGATTCCCTTATGTCAGTCTCACTAAATATGACCTCTACAGATGAGGAGGTAAAGGCACCTGTGCACCAAGAACAGAAACAGATGACCCCTCCTGTCTGAGGTGTGTCTGGCAAACTCAGAAAGCAAGGTTTCAAGCTGTTTAAGACCCATCAGTTTCCGGCACTTATTACTGATGCAGTTCCACTGATGCAGTTCTCAGACCAAGTTAGGTAAGGTACATGAACTCCATTCTAATAAAAGTCAGCAAGCAAGTGGTGATTGTGGAGTGAAAGCAGTGGTAAGAAGTCTATGTGTCTTCCAAGGTACAGGACGGTCCCATTTAGCAAGTCTATCATGTTCATAGTGCCCTCTTTATGGTCACCCACATGCAAAGGGGTCTTTTAGTGTTGCACCTGTATGCCAATGACAATGAGGCACTCACAGAGAATCCAAGGGTTTGATTAGCTCAACAGCCTGACAAGGAACATTTATCCTTAATGATAAACTCCACCAAGAAAAGACTACACTGTGTCTCAGATGTACAGGACTAAAAAGGAAGACTGCATAATAGGATATTGAGTATTCTTACTTTGATTTCAACCAGATTTATTGCATATTACCTTTTCCAAATGCCTGTTAAAAGATTAACATGGGTGGGTCATGAGGAGGAGAACAAGAAGTCAGCCACTTGGTGCCATGCATGGGCCACAGGAAGGACAACCAGACACCAGCCCCTTCCTATTAGTCAGCACCATTCGCAGGATGTGGGGAGGACAACCAGATGCCAGCCCCTCCCAGCTACTGGGCTGGGAGATAAGAAGAGCCAAGGACATACCCCTATACCCCATGAGTGACCAGCTGATCCAAAGAAACACAGGCTGAGATGATAGCTACTGAAGTGAAATACAACTTAATGTTTGTAGTGTTTAGTGTTTCACTGACTTTGCAGGCCTAAAGCCAGTAATCTGATCACTTATTTAGAGGAAAACAATATGTAATATAGCATCTATGGGGGGTCTCTTTCTGAAGGTGGTAGCCATTGTTAATTCCCTGTTGTCTTGTTTTAAAGTCCTGTATCGCTTTCACTGTTTTCTTTGGTTTGGTTTGATTCTGTTTTGTCTTGTTTGATTTTATTATATCTGATGACATGGGCAGCTATTTCAAAGGTAAGATATATTATGGTAGCTATTGTAGATTTACTATTATCTTGTTTTGAAGTCCTGTATTGTGTTTATTGTTTTGTTTTTATTGGTTCTATTCTGTTCTGTTTTGTTTGATTTTCCTATGTCTGATGGTATAGGCAGCTATTTTGAAGACAATAAAGAGGCATTATGGTAGCCATTGTTGATTTGCTATTATTGTGTTTTGAAAACCTGTATCACACTATTTTGATTGGCTTTATTCTGTTTTATTTTGCTTGGTTTTATTCTCTTTAAAATAAAAAAACTTTTAAAAAAGATTAACATGTTCCTGCCAGTTTGAACCACTGGTGATACACACGACTGTCCCATTGGGCAGCTTGTTCCACCTGATGAGACTGCCCCATGCCACCCAATGGAACAGTCATGAATGTACCATTGGCGATTCAGAGCCCTCTGGCTGTGAGACGTATGAATTACAGCTCCACCACGAACATGTTAAACAAGTAGTTACTGTTTTTTATTCTTCTTCCATCTCAGGCCCTTCCCTTTTCAGAGGGGTCAAGGTACAAAGCCAAAATGCAGCTGAAATAGAGAGTCTAGCAAAGTAAAACACCTATTTTTGATTCTCTCAACCCTCATCACACAAAGCAAAAGCAAAAGTGCCAATTCACAAAAAGAAGGTAGTCTGCAGAATAGGGTATCAAGAAAAAGCAGAAATTCAGAGAACATCCTTTTCAATGAAAGTCAGGTTCAACAGTTGCTTCCTACGTCCCCACTCACCTAATTAGCCAGCACTTGGAGCCGTGTATGGTCTCTGTGCCAGGATTAAAGGAAGAGCTCTCACTGGGCTAGGAGAGGTTCCACAGACCTGCAGGGAGCCCATTTTTGCTACAAGACAAGAACCAGAACAGCTCCTGAAGCTCCACCAAAAGTACTTTTAAAAACAAAGAAAGACTTGAGCAACTACTCTGAAGAAAACAATACACAATATATTAAAGACTACTAATCTAATGTTTTAAATTCTGTATCATCGTTTTTATTCTTTTTTTCATCAAAAAAAAAATCCCAAGAGGACTAAGGAACTTGCTCAATAGTAAAGCACTCACCCATTATGCACCAGGCCTGGGTTTGATCCCCAGCACAATTAAAAAAAAAAAAAGAACAAACAAATCCAAAAACCCCTACATATCAGAAATCCTCCTCCTTAAGGAATTTGGGTTACATATCCTGAAGGAGAAAGGAAGGCAAAAAAGCAGCAACTAGTCAAGGCTTGCTATAGTTATGGTTTTCAAATCTCTGAGAACAGAGAGTTGCACAAACAAACCAGCACTCCTGGAGGAATCACAGGGTTAGGTCCCATGAGCCTCTGGTCACACTTCCATCAATCAATGTTTTATGTGCATCCCTGTTTAAAGACAGTTTATTTAATATATATCACTGATCCATTAACATTGAGCTCACAGCCAACAGCACTATAATGAGGCCTGAACAGAGCTTATCTAACATGCGTATTTTCTCTTAAGGCAAACCACAATCTTTTCTCATTTAGGAACTCTAAGCAGCACTCTCAACGCCATGCTTTAGGGCCATTTTAAGCAATAAAATCAATAAAAGCATGAAAAATAAAAAAAAATTTAAAAAGTGGCACTAATTACACTGAGAAAAAAACATTTGTTTACAGTTTGAGAGCTCAAAGAAAAAGGCAGAGCATTAAGTGGTCCAACCTCAGCAAAGACATCTACACTGCACAACTCAAACTTCCCCCAAATGATATAAAAGAACTATTACAACTTCCAGCTTGCTAGATGTCAGATATGTTGAGTTCATGTTCCCCAAAATCAAAAAATGAATTACAAGAAAACGGAGGTTAAGAGTTGGAAAATTTCATTGGGAGAGAGAGCTCCTGAGAGACAGAAGGGTACATGAGTGGACTGCCAACAAGCCCTCTTCTCAAGTTTTATAGAGCAATATCACGAGGTGGGTACAAAACCAAGAGTTGGGTACAACATGGGACAAAACTATAATCAGCTAGTTCAAGATTACACGTATAGCCGCTTAGGTAATGTTGACTCAATGGGGAAGCAAGTCGCATAGCAAGTGTACATGAAGAGATGAGTCAGGAGGTCCTGGTCACCCATGCGGGTGACTGACGCCTATCTAGACTGTATTGGACCATGCAATATCAATTGCAGTATACTGCAAGGTATGTAGGTCTGGTCATTCCATCTTTATCTTGAGGCCTGGCCTTCAACAAATGCTCCTCCAGCTACAGCTGTAATATGTTCTTATCTTCTGCACTTGTTCAAGGGCCTAGCCCTGTCTGACTGCCTGTAATATTTCTACCTAACTTTGCAGTCTAGGATATGACTGATGATTTGAGGTTACAAAAAGTTTTAACAAGTAGGTGAATTCACAAGTACAGAACTTGTAAACAAGAAGGACTGACTGTGCTTTCAACACCAAGCCCACACCAGCTTCCCAAACTGAGTCTGAGAATAAATCCATAGAGCAAATGAGTCCAACCTTACCTGACAGCAAACTTGTTGCATCTATAGAACCCTCATATTACTTCTGAATCTTCTCCAAAACTAAACTCTACACCAGGAAGTGGCCTACTTGCCAGTTCACTGGGAACCAAGAGGCTCTAAAGAAGACCCCTGACTGCACTAACAAGAGATTAATTAAAACAGCACCCCAGCTGCAGGAAGCCATGGGAAAGAAAAGGAGACACAACTAACATCACTTTGGCTGCAGTTTTTGGTCTTTTGGTCTGAAGATTCAGAGGTGCCCAGTCCCCCCCCCCAAAGGTGGCCTTGGGCTAAAAATGAACAAAGGACCTAAACAGATGTCACTAGCTCCAGATTATGAAGGCCTGGCCTCCATTCCAGGTTGCCTGTCTGCTGCCTGCCAGGAGAGATACATTGCTGAATCCCAATGCTGAAGAGGACCCTGTTACTGAGTGTGAATTAGCATTTAGGCGGTAAATTTTACTTGAACTTGGAAAGGTAGATTGGTTGCCAGCACGACAGCACCATCTTCTGGTTGGTAAAATGAAATCAGGACACAAAAAGTTGTATTTGGAGTAACAGTACATTCCAGGTTGTGTAATAACCCAGAACAAGTTTTAGTTTCTGTAAAACCTAAACAATATCAGTAGCAATAAAACACCCTCACAGACTGATCACGAAATAGAGGAATTTTAACTACAGATCACTACTGGTTTCCATTCTACTTTGGGCAAGACTGACCACTCCCCACCTCTCAGCCCTGCCATCCATGCCAGTCCCACTTAGGAAGAGAATTCCTCACCACGTCTCTGGAGCCATACCCACACTTGGGTGTGCAAAATGGCTCTTTCCTGCCCACATACAAAATCCAAATTTGAAAAGAGCAGAGATGAAGCATGGGACTCTGGCCCTTTTACACTTATCTCCCCATACCTCCAAGCCTTGTCAGCATAGGGAGAGCCACCCACTCACAGCTGAGGACAGGAACAGGAACTCCTGAGGGCTCAGCATCCCCTGAGATGTAAGGTGAAGGAATGAGCATTACTCCCAGACACTGCCCACGAATCCTGAGCATACCCACCCTCTCTCTCTCCCTCCTTCGAGTGTACACGTGCGCACACATGTGTGTGTGTACACCAGGGATGGGACTGAACCCAGAGCCTCACACTAAGCTATACCCAACCCTTATTTTAATTTTTAATTTTGAGACAAGGTCCCCCTAAATTGCCCAGGTGGCCTCAAATTTCCAATTCTTCTGCCTCAGTCTCCTGAGTAGCCAGGATTACAGGTTTACAATACCATGTCTGCTCACAGTGATTATTTTCTAATTTATTTCTTTTTTTAAAAAAATGCTAGTTATCACTCACTCAAACGGGTTCACAAGCCCCTAAGGGAGTGACCCACAGTTTGAAAACATGGCAGCAAACACCCACTGTCATTCCCACCTCTGCCCTCTGCTAACCCAGAACTACCCTCTCACAAGGACCACATCAAGGCCTCTCCTCAAAGTCTTCCACAAACAAACTTGTGCCCAGCAACACCCCAAACATGGCTGATGTTAAATAATGACTGAGATGTGGTCCCCTCTTCAAGAACCTGTGTCTCCAAAGTGGACACATTTACATTAGCTTAGGCATCTCTTCCTCCTTTAAAGGCAGGAACACCTGCCATCCGCATTCACCCACTTATTCATTCATCTCCACCTTCTCTTGCTCCAGCACCATTTGTGTAAACAACATTTAAATATTTGTCAAAAGATGAATCCGTCAAGTAGGGTTTCTGTTTTTGCAAACTTGTTTGTCAAAGGATAATTTTCATAAACTCTAAATTAGGAACTGAACTGCACTGCCACCGATTCTTGGAAGCAGTGGTCCATTTATTACTCTGTGTAGCATTTATAGATGTGGCAGTTCCCAGATAAATTCAATTTGGCCTCAGTCTCTTTAAAAAGGCTATGAACTAGAGTAAATAAAAAGACCAACCTTCCAGACATTTAAAAATAAACAGAGCTGGTTCAAATATATCCATCTATTTCATCTATTTTTGACTCTATGCAATGGTGCACCCTCCACATGTAGAAAAGAGTGCTTGCCTCTGGGGCACCACCTCAAGCAGCCATGGGCTTTCTAAGGGCAACTACTCATTGGATCAATGTGGTACCCAATACCTGGAAATCCTTTTGAACACTGCACTTTTCAAAGAAGAATGGTTTAGTGAATATTTTAAAACTTGCTTTAATAAAAAAGAACTCAAATCATAAGGCAATAAGGTTTGTATAATAGATGAGATTTAAACTCTTTTTAATACTGGGGATTGAACCCTGTGTCTTGCACATATTAGGCAACTATTTTACCACTGAGCTCTATCCCCTCATTCCTAGCACCATCACCCTTTCAGTTTTTTGAGACAGGGTCTCACTATGTAGTTCAGGCTGGCCTTGAACTCACAGTAATCCTCCTTCCTCAGCCTCTAGAGTACCGGGATTACAAGGGTGTGCCACTGCACCTGGCAGCCTTTTAAAACATTTTTGAGACATGGTCTTGTTAACTTGTCCAAGATGACCTGAATTTGTGATCCTGTCTTGGTCTTCTGAGTAGCACACCTGATTCACATTCATAATTTTAACATACAAAATCCGTGCTTCCATCTTCCATTGTCTCTCATGCCATTCTACCACATACGCCCTTTGCTCCAGTCATACAAAAGACAAGCTGGTCCCATTCTTCACCAAAGGCTGCCTCAGTCTTCCTCTGCTATACCACCTCCAACTCGTTCCTGGAGGATGAGCAGAGTTACCACCTACTCCAGGAAGTCTTCCCTAGTGACCCTCTTCTGCATCTCCCTGCAGTCTGCACAGACTGTTCCTCCTTCCTGCACAGCACTCAGTATCTGGAACACTGGAGCTGTCTATGACTAACACCTGTCTGTACCATGTGATGCTGAAACCCTTGAATGTAGAGACTACTGTTCCATCTCTACTCTTGGCCTGAATTCAGACCTTCAGTCCTTCCACAGGAGAGAAGCAAATACTTATGCAAAGATGAATACTACATGTTTCAAACAAAGTCATCATTATCATGCAAAATACTTTCTTACTCTTTTCTCTGTTGTCCCTATAAAGAATGCTGCACATAACAACACAAGGTATTCAGATAGATCAATGAGGAATAAAAGATTTACACTCCATCTGAAAATATAACTACAAAAATGGATACCTAAGTGTTAGCCTGCTTACAATATAAAGTGATTCAAACTTACTTGGGGGATTAACAGATCCTTATTATGATTAATGATATCGTACACTATAAGTAGATCATTTTTAACACTGTATAATATGCTATGATAATTTGTTTTTCTTCTCTCTAAATTATGTAGATAATAACAAAGGATTTATGGGGAAAAAACTTAAAAAAAAAAGTCTCTGCTCCTTTCTCCAGTACTGTGGCAGGTGACTCTCTGGTCTTTCATGCCATTTGAAAACAAGTGTCTATGAAGTTTCCCAACACTATTCCAACTCACACACAGAAAGGACACAAGACATTCCTATAAATTGAACACTATAACATAAAGCTTCATTACTTATGATGACTTATATTTAGATGTCCATCCAAAGCCTCATGTGGTTACAGGTGGGGCTATTTCAGAGGTGGCTGGATCTAGAGTGTGTGACTGATTCATGATGCAATGCTAGGATTAAGGGTGGGTGATTACTAAATCCGTTCACTGATTGGTCTGGCACTGGCCTAATCGTGGTGGCCTAGATGTATAATATAAAAGGGGGAGGAAAAATCTGCTAAGGTTCCTTGCTTGCTTTCTACCTTCTGCCCACCATAAACTGTTTTTCCTCTGTGACGCCCCTTTGCCATTCCCCTCTGCCTTGGAGTCAGTCAACTATGAACTGAAACCTTTACAAACTGTGAGCTAAATAAACCTTTACTCCTTAAACTTTGGGTGTCCTGTATTTTGTCTCAGCAATGAAAAAGGTAACTAAGACATAACTCAACAATTATTTTAAGTTGTGTTTTCTTTTTGTAAATATATCACTGGAAAATCAGTCATTAATACTTACAGGTATTGATGTAGGGTATAGAAAAGTTAGGATAAAATCCTGATCTCAAGTATTCAGTCACTACCACCATCAATTATAGGTGTAACAACACTCCAGCAATCTCACATTTGCTGGCACTTCTGTTATACAGAAGTGACACTCGCCTTGCTACTTAAATGATGTTTGGGCTTTTTTCCTGTTCTAAGAAAAGGCAGGTTGTATAAACACTCAACAGTGGAAATGTAATCAATAAACACCACAAATTAAAAAATGTTTAATATTCACCTTTCCAGAATAGCAGACTAAATTAAAGGGAAAATTCAGAGAAATGAATTCCATAAACTTCATTACTTAAAACATAAAAGATACCACAGGCCAAGTGTGATGGCACATGCTTATAATCACAGTTACTATGGAGGCTAAAGCAGGAGGATGAGAAGTTTAAGGCCAATGGGGACAACTCAGTGAGACTGTCTCCAAAAAAATTAATAATAAAGGAACTGTGGATGTAGCTCAGTGGCAGAGTACTCCTGTGTCTGATCCCCAGTACTTGGGGGGGAAATACAGTCAACCACAAAAATGAGTTTTATAAGCAAAGTATTTCCCTTTGCTGTGCTCCTTTATTCATACAAAAACAAGAAAAACTGTTTTAGTCTTATATTTAAATATTGTATTATACAGGTAATATCTGTGCACTATGAAAAAAAATCAGAAAATAGAGAAAAACACAGAACCACAAAAATCCTCCTGTTAATTCTAAAACCCTAAGAGACTTACTGGTAAAAGTTTATTAACAATAATGGAGATTAGCCATTTATACAACAAAGTCCTTCAAAAAAATTTCACTTATATTTCAAATTTTCTAAAATTTCAGACTTCATTTTTTAAAATACAATAGTAAGGTTGTACACAATAGGAATCACATATGAGAAAACACTGTTAATGCATAAAGATCAGCACATCCAACTTACTTAATCAACAAGTTCATTATATCTAGTCATGATAACCACAACATGGCATTAAAAGCCTCAGAATAAAGAATCAGAAAGCCACACAGTTTAAGCTGAATTATCGGGACTATCTGGAAGATCAATCACATTGCTTTAAATGTCCTATTACCATCAGTATCCAAAAATATTTGCCAAAAGTTAAATGTGACTATGGTATAGAATCAGACACAATGGGACCTACTTCCTAATGAATATTTTATATCCTTAATAAATAAGCACACCAGAGTAACATATGATCGCATTCAAAGATAACACAAAATTATATGAATAAACAGACAGACATTACCACACTAGAAGCCTATTCAGAAAGATTATATCTAATAAAAAAAATTTAAAAAAAGGCAGAGCTGGGTGTGGTGGCACACACCTGTAATCCCAGCACTCGGGAGGCTGAGGCGGGAGAATTGTTGTGAGTTTGAGACCAGCCTGGGCTACAAAGTGAGCTCAAGGCCAGCCTAAACCACATAGTGAGACCCTGTCTCAAAAAGACAAAAAAAAAAAAAAAAGGCAGGTAAATGTGGTGGTACCCATCTACAATCCCAGCAGTCCAGAGGCTGAAACGGGAGAATCACTTTGAGTTCTAGGCCAGCTTGGACTATGCAGTGAGTTCAAGGCCAACCTAAACTGACTACACAGTGAGACCCTGTCCATCAATAAATCAATCAAGTCTAACTAAAATGTCAGTGGAATTAATAGAAATGTTAATGAAAATTCTAATGAGCTTTGTGAGTGAGATAAAGAAAATTATTCTAATGCTCAACCAAAATAAAAACAAAGAGGTTTAAATTAAGTGTTCAATACAGAATTACTGAAAAAATGATAATACAACTATATGATGAAAAGGTATTCAAGAACAAGAAGTTAAGACCTCGTGTGAGTCAGCACCATGTGCGGGCTGACTGGGGAACAGTCAGCCCCTCTCCTGTGAGTGGGTGCCATTCGCGGAGTGTGGGGAAGAGAACAAGAAGTCAACAAGAAGCTAAGACCTCCTGTGAGTCACAGCCATGTGCAGGCTGACTGGAGGACAGATACCAGCCCCTTCCAGCAGGCAGGCAGGGAGACAAGAAGAGTCAACACTCCCCCTCCACACTGTAAGTGACAGGCTGATCTGAAGAAACACAGGCTGAGATGATAACTAATGAGGTAAAATACAACTTAAAACTTGCAGTGTTTACTATTTCACTGACTCTGCAGGCCTATAGCTAGGAGTCTGATTATCTATTCAGAGGAAAACAATACATAATGCAACATCTATGGGGGATCTGCTTCTGAAAGCAGTGGCCACTGTTAATTCCCTATTATCTTGCTTTGAAATCCTGTATCATTCTCATTGTTTTGTTTGATTGGGTTTTATTCTGTTTTATCTTGTTTGATTTTGTTGTATCTGATGGCATAGGCAGCTATTTCAAAGATAATAAGATATATTATGGTAGTCATTTTGGATTTACTACTATCTTGTTTTGAAGTCCTGTACTGTATTCATTGTTTTATTTTTATTGGTTCTATTCTGTTTCTGTTTTGTTTGATTTTACTATGTCTGAAGGTATGGGCAGCTATTTTGAAGACAATAAGAGGCATTATGGTAACCATTGTTGATTTTCTATTAT
>RJWT010039969.1:0-12562 GCA_004365215.1 Cuniculus paca | reverse complement strand
ACAACATATTCAGGATGCACACAATAAAATTTAACAACAGGGACAATTAAGAGTTCTTCTCTGTCTCAGTTACTTTTCTTGTTACTGAGACAAAATACCAGACACCCGAAGTTAAGGAAGAAAAGGTTTATTATAGCTCACAGTGTCTAGAAGTTTCAATCCATAATTGGATGTCTCCAAAGCAAGGTGGCACAGGGCAGAGAGGCAATCGTTCATGGCATGGTGCCATGAACGCAGGGAGACAAAAACACAACACGTGAGGGGGAGGGAGGGGGAGGAGAGTGAGAGAGAGAGAGAGAGAGACAAGGAGCCAGAGTGAGAGAGCCCTCTTTTAGTCCCTTATATTGAATTCATGTATAGCACTCACACCCTTAATCCCAGCATTGGACCACAAATCAAATTCAAACTTTAGAAACTCAGCCCCATGACTGCATGAGGCTTTGCGGGAGACATCTAGACACAAAGCGCAACATTCTCATTACTTTTCCTAAAATTGCTCAAAAAACAACTAGTTGGAAGAAAGTAGAGGTCTCAAATCAGTCAAGAAAAGGAAGTGTTAACTGTGTTTATACTGAATAATAAGATAATTGAGGTATAAAATAAAACTCAGTGCTATGAAGAGCCCATATTGTCTTGCTTCTTTATGAAATTTACTTCGCTTATTCAATAGTATGACATGTGTTCATTTTAAATCTAATACACGGTTCTTAATGTCAAAATTCATGACATCTCGGTCATACAATACATAAATCGGCCTACGTATTAGAAATATAGAAAACTAAGTATAAGAAGAGATGGTTGAAGAGTAAAAACAATAAAATTTCCAAAGTTTTCATGTTATGAGGTTATCTTTACCTCATTTAAGGATAGACTCGCCTTGGAAGATGAATAACCTTGCAGCTGTTCTTTTCTATCCCTGTTGCTAGGAATGCATGGTGACATCTAAGGCTGAACTGCTTCACAGTGTCAGTATCACTACAAAGATACTCTTAAGTATCTTTTTGTATGTTAGCTTTTGCTAATACCCAGCAATTGTCCTGGCATCAGGGTTATAAAATTGACTCCCGATTTCAAGAAACTAACGTAAGGGAATTGGATGCACAAAGATAATTATAATACAGACTAATTACAGTAAGTAAATAAAGCCTAATTAAGTAATCAAATACTACAATTGAGTAAGGAGTGCTGTCACATTACTAGGGCTGCATTTCAAATGACTCCAAAATGCAATGGCTTCAAACAACATACATTTAACTCATAAACGTGCAGGTTAGACAGGATTTGGTGACAGCTCTGAGTTTCACTCATCACCAACTAGGGGCTACCATCATTGGAAGGATGCCTCAATCAGTGGTTTGGAGCCTGAGTTAGAAACACTCAACACAGTACCAGAACAGTTAGAATTACTCATTCTCTTTGTATCTATTCAGTCTCTCCAGTACAGTCAGTTGAGCACAGAATGACTACTTATCTGTAACCTCAAGAGGAATATGATACACTGGCACCAGTGAAAACAAAGCAAACACTGTATTGCTTTTCATTTTATGGTCATGCCTCAGAAGTCGTGCAGTAGTAGTTTTACAATAATCCATTGCCTGGGAACAAAGGATATTCCCACTTCACAAGGGAAGAGTGTCGAATCAACAGTGTAAGAAGAGGACAGAGAATGGGATAGTGCATTTAGAAAATTTCATCATTCACAAGCACATAAAGAAAGAATTCTTCTAAAGTAGAATTAGGGAATTGAAGTTGAGAAAATAATCAGAATTAGGGAATTGAAGTTGAGAAAATAATCAGAATTTTTCCCCCAGACTCCTCTGTCCACCAATCCATTGACACCCAAACAAATTACATAGAATGCAAATGTAATGCCATCCTTATGCCTAAAAGGAAGACTTGCTACCAAATTTCTATATACCAGCATTACCTATAGGATTTCTTTTTTTTTTTTCTTTCTTTCTTTTTTTTTTTTTTTTTTAATAATGGGAACATTCTCTGTGCTATTCGTTTTAGAAGACACTAGCAAGTGGGTATTAAGGACATAAAAATGTGACTATTGCAATGGAGAATTGAATATGAAATTTTATTTAATGTCAATTAGCTCAAATGGAATTTAAATAGCCATGAGTAGCTAGTGGGTAACATTTTGCATAAGGTAGGTATAGAGATAAAATGTACAAAGTCCTTAAACTTGGAGGGTTTTTCTCTTAATTTTTTCGTTAGTATGTTTGTGTAGGGATTACATTAATCATGGGATTGATACATGTACATCACACATTTTAATTGTTTTTACTTAGCCTTTCCCTCTGTGTGGAGTGCAGTTGAAACACAATCAGTTGCCTGAGGTCAGCGAACTTGAGACTAGAGCACAATCAGTCCCAGGGACACAGAATGCCACACTGAGCAAACAAGCAGACCTCTAGCTCACTTGCATATCAACAGGTATCTGGCCTTGGTGTTTTTCCTTGTTAACTATCATAATGATAGCTTTGAGAATGTTTTGCTTTCAGTGTTCTCAGTAAATGCTAAGACCTTGCACTCTGGATCCCATCCTGCACTCTTTTTTTTTTTTTTTACTTTATGTAAATAAAGATGCTAGGACTGGGTCTACCTCTTCATCAGAGAGGTCAGGTACAACCTGGTCCCAGCTTTCCTTTCAGTATGTGTCTATGGTTTTTTCTTAATCTCCTATTGCTGCCCCTCTCCAGTCCCCATTCCCCACCCAGGTTGCAGCTCCTCTTTCCTTGTAATGTCAAAATGTTATATTATGCACTTCTAGAGGCAGAAATGAATTAAAATATTTAATTTTTGTTTAAGATGCTATGCTACATTTTGCACCCTGAAGACTTTTTTAGATAAAAAAATATACAAATATTGGATAATTCAATGTACGACATTCAGTGTTAACTTCAGGAAATGCTTATAAGGTCATCTATTTTACAGTATTATTTTGTTGTAATGTGGCATTTTAAAACCTTCCATACTGTAAGAAGTTGGCTAACCATGAAGAAAAATCAAGGTTGTGCCCAAATCCTTTGTGTACTATTGCTGATCTTTAAATGTTGTTAATTTAAAGTCACCCTTGCAAGACTTAAGAAGTGATTACATTATTCCAAGTCTACAGGTTTTGCATAACTTATTAGACCTGAGAATTTGGGGTTGGAGCAAGACAATTTAAAGCCTTGTTAGTTCCCTTTAGATAACTTCCTCTGAACAAAGCAAGAGTTAGTCCCTTCATGGACATTTAACAACACAGTGATTTACAGATTTGTTTCTATGCAACAGTCTTAACTTGGAATCTTGCTCAAAGTACAAACATCTTGGCTGAACATTTTTTGACAGAATGATAACATTTCATGAATATCATATGAATGTTAATTTATGTATGTACAAGACACTATTTCTCAAGTTGCTTTAAACTAAAACGAATGAACATACCTAATTGGTTTAAAGGTTGTACATACAGTTGACAGGAAAGTGGAGAATATACCTGGAAGAGATTTGATTGTTTTCTTTAACAAAGTTACATATTTTCTTTTTTCTGGTCCATACAATCTGATCCATGCATTAGTCATTTTATTTTCAACTCATGATTTCCTCTTATATTTTCGACATGAGAAATAAAACTTGGCAGGCAAGTTAAAAAGAAGTAATTAAGATTCTGTTTATTCTGTGAGTTGTAATTCACAGTTCCTGTTGATTAGTAATGAGCAGTTTTTGAAAGGTTGACTGTTATTTTGATGTTTGTTTGCTACACATAGGATAAGAATAACTTTCTCCCATGTGTCACTAAGTAGTGAATGCAAAACACCCATTTTTACACAACAGAAAGCTGCTCAGAGAGGGTCCATACATTTAAATATCCATAACTAGATTTCTCTTTAAGAATTTCTCTATGTTAGGGAGTGACATATCTGTGGAGGTAAAGCCAAGGTCCTGGCCTCACTGTAGCACAAAATAGCAGGGCATATCAAGGAGGAAGCTACACGTTGTGGGAGCTGACAGGGTTGGTGTCTGAACTGAGATATTGGTTTTCCGTGTTTCTTGTGGCTTTGTAAGAAAGGAAATAGAAAAGGTAAATGAAAAAGTTCACAGAGTAACAAAGTTGAGAGATTACCTACTGTTTGATTATAAGAAAATACATTTTTCAGTTTATGAAATTGAGTAAACATTGTATTAAATAGCGTGAAAAAAATTTTGGTGCAACTCTGTGAATTGCCTTACAGGAGTCAATTCATCCCCGAAACTTCTGTTTTCATATCTGTGATGAAGAGATTAATGACTAAATTGCTGGATTTTCTCAAGAAACACATGGAAAAAGTAAGTGAAATCACTTATTACTCTACTACAGTGCTTTTTAAACTCTAGTGAGCACCAGTATTACCTGGAAAAAACCTGGATTTTGGGCAAAATACCAAGGAAAAGGATTTCAACCACTTCAGTGGCTATCTTCATATGTAATAGGAAAGGTTACTACCACAATATCAGAGAGAGAGAGAGACAGACAGAGAGAGAGAGACAGTAAATTCAGTAAACAACTTTCATTAAGAATGGAAACAAAGTACAGTCTGTAGATAAATGCAGTTTTGTTGAAACTGGCCCATTGGAGGCTAAAGCAGAAAATTTCCAGTTTGGAGCCAGCCTGGGCAAAACAATGAGACTATGTCTCAAAGAAAGGAAAGTCTAAGATGGTCACATAGCAAGCAATGCTTTATAATATTGGTGTACATAGTTCACTCGGCTATTCCGATGTCACTTGAATAAAAGTAATGTTTCAATTTTAAATCACATAGGTCATACATATTAAATATGTAAATTTTCTTTTTACTCTAGATTATTAGACATTGAAACAAAGATTGTTTTACTTGAAGAAATTTCAGAAAATAACCAAAGTGTTTATCTGTAGATAAGGAAAGAAATCACAGGAAAGGGGTCTGATTGAAAACTATGGCACATGTTTCTATTTAAAAAATATTACAGTAAAAGACATTGTTATTATCTTGCCTCATCATAGGCCCCCTTACTTCAAACACACATCCCATGCTTTTTGCCACTTTCTAAAGAACTTCTGGAATTCTCCTTTCATAAGTGTGCTCGTTAATGTTGTTATGACTGCCTCAATATCCTGAATGTAGTGAAATCATTGACATTTCATGGCCATTTTGACTTTGGGGAAGAGGCAGAAGTATCATGGTGAGAGAAGCAGTGAATAATGTGAAGGAGGGCACTCATACAATGATGTTTTTGTTACCCTTTTATTTTGGAAGTTCCTTAGAAATAGCTCACCAATTAAAATATATTCTAGGTCTGTTTTTGTTTTTTGGCCTTAAACAAACAATTGAATGAGACAAGCCAGAAGCAGTGCCAAAAGTTTACTTGAAAAGTGAGAGGTTAAGGCGTAAGGGAAAAATTGGTGCTACAGAGAAAACTAGACCCCTCCAAAAGAAAGGGTAAAACCAAAAATAAATGCGTCTGGGAGGCACCAGGTTGCTACCATGCAGAGTCATGAAAGTGGGTTGCTGATGGTGTCTATCTTTCTATGCAGTCTATATCTCATGGCCACTCATGAGAAGTTCTACATATGGGGCCCTGGGAATTATTTGGCATTGTCTTGGGGTCTTGAAAATGACTGACTTAGGTTATTTTTTCAGCCTTCTTTGCCATGCACTATCTCCTATCCCAACTTGCCTTTACATTGGATTTGGCATTTGGCAATAGCATTCATCATACTTGTCTTGGTTACTTTTCCTTCATTGCTGGGACAAAATACCCAACACCCAAATGAAGGAAGAAAAGTTTTATGTAACTTACAGTTTCTGGAGACTTCAGTTCATAATCAGCTGACTTCAAGGCAGGGCAGCATGGCACTGGGGCAACGCCTCAAGGCAGCAGCCAGAGCAAAAAGGGAGTACAAGCCTCTTTTCCCTTATACAGGCCAACCCTCCCCCAGAGTGGGTGTAGCAGTCACAAAATTGCTGTGTCCTCCTTTTGCTAAGGATGAAGATATCTACAAAGTAAGGATCCTGGCTCCCTGCTGAGTCTCTTAGTTAAACTTTTAAATTGCTCAAGTTGGCAGTGTATCAACCATAACAAAACTTTTGAGCAAACGTTTAAAAAATACTCATTAAATAATGTTACAGGGTAGTTGCTTCAGAAACAGCTCACCAGTCAAAAGTATTACAGGTTCTTCTTGCCTCAAACAAAGAATTGGATGAGATGAGTCAATAACTGTCCCAAAATTTTATTTGAAAAGTGTAGAGTAAGTAAGTATGGAAGAATCCAGCTCTGTATAGCTAATTTAAACTGAAGAAAAAAAAATGGGGGAGATAAAAGCAAAAATAAAAGTACATGCCATGAGAAAAATGCAGCACTGGCTACTGTGCAAACTCAAGCCAGAATGATGACTTTCCCTGATGGCCAGTCTTTTTATGTCATCTACATCTTGTGGTAGCTTGCAAGAAGTTCCATATATGGGGTCCTCTTATTAACCTGCGATCTTGTTTGACAGGTCCTGTTCATTTCACCAGGTAGGTATGCCAGGCCCTATCTCCTGTATCATTTCAAATTAGAAGGCATTGTAGATTCTACTTAGTAGTAATTGTTATTCTCCAACTACCTTGGAGAGTATTGTGACTTGTTGACTGGATTTAGGGAAGAAAAGCCTATGAAAAAATTATGAGAAGAGTTAGTGACCCTTGAGCTCCCTGTTTGACAGGAGAAAGACACTTTACTATTAGTCCAGATGTGAGGAGCAGGTAAGACTTTCACATTTCCCGTAAAGAAGAATGTATGCTGGAGAGCTTTGTCAGATAAATTATCAAGAGTCTAACAGCCTTGTCCTTAGCAAGATCTAGTTTACTTATCGATTGCAGTGCTGAAGCTTTGCTTTTTGAAGAGAAATTTCAAGTCTTCCAGAGGCTCATAGAAGTAGTTTCTTTTGGGGGGTCATCTTGTTGTTTATATAGTTCAAGTGGAACTAGTTTTATTCTAGAAAGATGAATTCAATTATCTAGCTCAGCCACCTTTACAGTAGTGGGTGTTGCAAGGGTCTCTGAAAAAGGGCCTTTTCATTTTGGCTTGCACTGGTCTACTGGTGTTCCCTCTCTCCAAGGTTTTACAAACACTTGGTCTCCAGGGCAGAAACTAGGTGCTTCCCCTCCCCTGGCCATGAGCTGGCAGGAATATGTTTCCATACATTTGGATAGTCTTTTGTATTTGGCCCATATTGATGAGATATTGTAAGAGTTTCATAGTCTCTGGGTCTACTGTCATATCAGAGGATAGAAACAGTCTTCCATTTAATATCTCAAATAGGGTCAAACTTACCCCAGTTTTGCACATGTTATAAATCTTCATGCTACTGGTAGCGATCACAGCCAGGACTCAAATGTCTCTTATCAAAGTTTTGCCAGAGCTCACTTCAGTGTCTGGTTACTCTCTCTACCTTTCCAGAAGATTGAGGCTTCCAAGTGAAATGCAGGTTGTACTTTATTCCTAAAGTTTTTGCCACTCCCTGAGTTATTTGGGAGGTATTAGATGATCCAGTATCACTCTGGAGAGACTGGGTAGTCCGAATCTAGTGATGATTTCTTTAAGAAGTATCATGACTACCTGTATAGCCTTTTCTGAATGAGTAGGAAAGACTCCAATCTAATCTGTGAAAATGTCAATTAGAGCCATTATCTGTTTAAAAGCTCTATGTGGTGGCATATGAGTAAAGTCTAACCACCAGTTCTCTCCAGAGTATTTCCCTGTCTTCTGTGCAGGTTCTAGTTGGGATTTCCTGGCTTGTTGTAGGCAATTGGTGAGCCAAGTTTGCAGGTCTGTTTGTTAGTTGTTTCTTGTCCTAATGTGGTGAAAACTCAAGAGATCATTTCCAGTGTAGCATCTCTTTCCATATGGAAGAAGTCAAAGAGACAATTGAGTATGTGTGGGCCAAATAATAGAATCAACAAGATAATTATGAGTACAGTTAACGAAGATTTCTACCAAAAGGAGCTACAAATGGTTTCCCATAAGGAGGATAAGGATAAGGTTCTACCAGCCATCTAAGAATGTGACTCCATAGGAAAATTGACTCTGAAGACATAATGAAAATAAGAATCTAGTTGAGGTCATATTAGATTAAACTAGACTTTAAATCAGGTGAGAAAATTCATAGAAATAAGAAAAAATACATAGTCATACACAAGAAATTGCTTTAAAAATGTGTGCAGAAATTGGAGTGGTGAGTCTACAAGCCAGGATCCAAGGATCCCCAGTAACTACTAGTAAACTCTAGCAGAGGGTGGGAAGTCTTCTCTGTCAGAACCTCCAGAAGCAATTGACCCTGCCTATATGTTGATTTTGAACTTCTGATCTCCTTAACTCTGAGTGTGTAAATTTCTGGTTAAATTGCCAGATTTGTAGGAATAAGTTAAGGCAGCTGTAGGAAAATAATACCCCATAGGAGGTCTAAAAAAAAAACATGTAAGAAATTTAAAGTGTTTACACTTGATTTTATTGTGGTCTTTAAGTAGTTTGTTACATGTGGATATTCTCAACATTGTTTTCTAAATCCTGTTATCAATAGGTCATGTTCTCACTTGCTATTATCTGATACCTAAAAACCTCTGCATTTTCTTATTTTATTGCCTGCGCCTTCTTGTAATTCCCTCTTGCCTCTTATTTTCCTCTTTAACCTTCTGCTTTCACTCAAAATGTCCATATCATCATTACCCATCCATCAACAAGGTCATGCGTGTACTACGGACACCCTTTCTTTCTTCCTTCCCGGTGTGCAATGCAGACAGGCCTTCTGCTTTATCTCAAACACCTGGTACTGGTGCCTAGGAACATTGTGGTTTCTAACTCTGCCCAAGCATGAAAACAAATCTGCAGGCAAACTTTGGTAGGCAGGCTGGTTTGTTTAAAACAAAATATCAAGCAACAAAAATTACGCAGCATAGATAAGTAGAGACATAGACAAAAATGTCTGTGTATAACTCTTATATTCAGTAAATAGTTTTCACAGTATGACTGCTTTGACTTTATTATGATTTTCTGTGTTTTAAAGACCCAATGAGAAATCATTTCCTCAGCACAGCTGCTCTACCAGCAAGAGAGTAAAACAGAGGTGGCTTTAACATATGCTAATCAACGTGGTGCTGGTTCAATCTGAGCTACAAAGTAGGTGATATTACAATTCTCAACTGTTCTATTACACAGCAATTACTGAACACTTAAGGTCATATCAGGACTGTTTTGCCTGGTGGACTGTCAATACAGAGTCCCATCTGTATCCATCAGAAATTTCTGATTTATGGTATTTTAATTAGCTGGTAAATAATTCGTAAAAGAATATGCTTGCTTACAAAGATATTCATTTCTTAAAGGGATAAAAATTATAAGGGGAAAGGCACAATGGTAAATCTAAAACTGTAGAAATTTTAACAAGTGTAAGGTCCTGAGTTCAATTCCCAGTACTAACACAGTAACAACAACTGTACAAATTTGATTTTGATTTTTTATTTTAAAAACAAAGGATAAAAATGATACAGAATTTCAAAAAAATAGGAAATTAACACTAGTTAATATATTGCATATTGTTAAAGTAGTTGTTCAGATTACAAGACTTAGGCATGAAAAAAATGATCAAGCAATCAAACAATGAAAACACAAACTGCTATTTAGATTAGTAGTACAGTTATCTATCTTGTATATATATGCATACACACATATATGTACGTATACATATATACATATAATCTTTTTCCTTCTCTCTTTTCTCTTTTCCCTTACCCCAGTTGTTCTTTCCTTTTGAGCACTTTCTTTCCTTTTCATTTTCACAATATTTATTATACATTTTAGATCTTAGGTAACTATTCTCAGTTTAATTTTCATTTGACTTTGTGATTAAGAGCAAAAACAATTAATGCACAAATATTTTTTTCTGAATTTGAATTGGTTGTAGAAAATGCATGAAGCAACATATTTAAAGTTCATTGTATTGTTCTAATGCCCAAGACCCTCAAAAATCCCAATTTATTCCGTTAGTATATGCATTTGTAATGGTGTGTGTGCGAGGGTGGAAAGTACTGTAGAGGCTTCAAATACGTTTAACATGTGGTACTTAAGATGCAACATATTATTTCAGAGATATAAAACTGTTGTTTGTGTGTTAAACACCACCTACTTACCTGTATGTTTTGCTTGTATGTTTTCTTTGCTTTTTTAAATCATGTTATGATTTCTTTGAAAATTTGACAATTGGAGGTTTTTATATAATGTTTCAGAATTCTGACTTCTCTTGAGAAACCAAGATAGCAAAGATAATGAGTCTTATTTAAAATTCCTGTTTATTCACCAAATGTGCACTGCTGCCTTACTTATTGCCTTGGGGGGTATAATTACTATTACCTGGAAGACTAACGGGAGAACAAATACTTCATAACATTTCAATTTAGCAAGATTTGACTTTACTTTCCAAAATTCTCCTGCCTCTATGTCCCAGTAATGTAGACCAGAAGAGTACTTCCTATGAGAGTGGTAGTTCAGTTCACATAGGTTAATTTACTTACTGGGGTATCTCTTTGGTATAAATCAGTAGCTGGTTGTCATTATTTTATCTTTTCTTGGATCCTTCTTTAGTTTCTCCAGCTTTCTGGCCAAGTGTTGGCTTAGCTTTTTAACAGATTGTCAGTTTCTGAGTAATACTCTTATCACCAACATCACAAACAAGAAGACTCCAACAAGGCTCAGTCTCCTCCTGAGCTTCAGCTTATATTAGTGTATTCCTCTTTGTTCTTCCTCTTCCTGTCTGTCTTATAGGCTTTAAGGTCCAACATCAGGTGTGAAGTCAAAATTCTCACAGAAACTGATTGAGTGATTAATGAACTCCAATAACTAAGTATGGTCAAATCTGGGTAACAGATACTTGCTCTTTCTAAGTTATTTCAATGATTTACACAATTGCTAATCAAATGTTTTCTGTGAAAACTGGCAACAGTATATGAACTGTTACATTCTATATGGAAATCATATTATCTGTGTTTATTCTAATAATAATTTTATATTTTGAAAGTTTGTATTTCTTTACATTTTGTTTTCCAGGACTTACAGTTTCGGTGTTTATAAAATATTTCTGTTTTATAGGTATACCAGGCTATAGGGGATTGAGAAACAAATAGACTGCTTATTCGCTACAGATAGCAAAACAAGGGCTGACCTAAGTTACTTGTCCTGAGCTCTGGGCCTATGAATCTGTTAATACTACTCTAGTCAGAAGGATAAAAAGCATAATAAATTATGATAATAGAAGGTAACCTGTAAGAATTCCATTCTGAGTGGTAAAAGTTCCCTTCTTTTACTGATCATACCATCACAGAAGGGTCATGATTTGAACTGGGACTAAGTGTTTGAGCTGGTACTTAGATGTAGCATTGAATAAATTTTTTTCAACACTTTTACTTTCAAATTTGTTTGTTTACATTAGGCAATCATTTCTGAACATGTAGTTTCTTAATCAGTTTCTCTGTTCAATGGGAAAATGATGCAGTACAATTTGGTTTACTGTGGAGTACTTTTAGCATAAAACTATTAAACTACGATAGTATGGGTATTTAATTACAATCAGTTGAGTTTCTGTCAACAGGTTTGCAATGAGTATTTGCTTTCTGTACCCAGTTCCATTTTCTCAATAGTGACTGTGCAGATTGTAACAGTTATAAAGCCATATCTCAGACCAGAGACTTGTCAGTCATACAAGTGGATGGAGTGGCAGTACATGTGCTTAGCATTTGCTGTTTCAGAAATCTCTAGTATCTCTATCATAGAAAAGTGTATCACAATTTTTCCTGACTGCCTAACTCTCAATATCCTTCTGAAAATTTCCAGAAATAACCTGTCATTCCTTTGTTGACTCACCTGTTTTCAGTATTCATTTCCAGCTAAAGCTGACTGATCAAAAGAAAGGAAGAAAAATCAAAAGAAAGAAACAGAAATAAATGGATGACTATTCTTAATTATTTCTCATTTAAAGAGCAAATGACTCACCCACATGATCTCTTGAACTACTTTGCATCTGTAAGATCTGTGACTGATTATTTTAATCAGTCATGCTTCTAAAGAACCTAAACTTAGAATAAACACACTAAATAAATAGCAGTGATTTATATTCATGAAGTTATAGACAAGGATGTGATCTGTATCAGTTAGTACTTACTAGGGAAACAGATATAATACAAGACATACAAACATATAAGGTTTTACAAGATTAGCTTAAAATGACCACGCACAGAGTCAGATTTGAAAGATTCAGCTGAAGGTTTAGAGCTCACTGCAGTGCCCTGCATGAATCCGTATCCTAAAGCAAATGCGTCTGCGAGGGAAGGCTGAAGCATCTGTGCCGAAAGTCTAAGACTCTGTGCTGGAAGCCAGAAGACTACTTCCAAGGTGAAAGCAATGACTGTAGCTCCTCTGAAGAAACAGAAACAGATCTTTATTCTTCATTTTCCCTTTATACCATCCAGGCAACAAGCCACCCCAAGGTCAGTCTTCTACACCTTAAGATGTGTAATTGCTG